>BMAT01009300.1:354902-368330 GCA_019649035.1 Elysia marginata
TCATAACAAAATCAAATTTAAAGGCGATAATCACAATTATCTCTTGAACTTGAAGTCAAATCTTTCACTAATATTGACGTGACGTCACTTCACAACAACTTTCCGAGAAGACGGAAGTAAAGAAGCGGAAAAGAAAATAGTTCCTTATAAAAACAATGGACATAATGATTTTTTTTTTTTTTGTCGTGTTTTATTTTTGAATTTTGACACTTTTACATAAATATACAGCTTTTTTAAAGGCATTTCAAACACATGTGACGCTTTTATCGTAAGCGGTCTAGGAGGTCTTTACGGCCGCGTTTTTTATATTCATTCGCTCCTCATTTATAGATGTAGATAACACTGCTGATCTGTTTGTGTAAGGAGCAAACTATAAGCCTCTTTTTTAATTTCTTTATAGATCTGTTCGTTCTTTTATAAACTCATTAAAAAAGGAAATTATCATAAAAAACATAAAACATGTAAAGTTGGGCAGAACTTTATTGCTTCAAAATTCAAGATTGCCGCGAGCAAAATCATTTGAATCGTTCTTTTAATCCCTCAAACAATTTTCTAGAAAATTATAAAAGATTTACTAAGGTTAATAGTTTGAAACATGTGTAAGTCTCCTGCGAGCACAGACAATTTTTAAGACGTAAAATGCAACGACTTTCGACAAGCAAACATATATACCAATACTAAGAACCGTAAACTCTATGTTGTTCAAAGTACAGTGATATTACTTTAAAACATGTTTAACTGAGAGACTGAGAGACTGTCCATATTTCTATAAGAAACAAAATTCAGAACCCTCAGAAAAAAAAATTGGGATGTATACGTTCTTCTATCCTTGACTTTCACACAAGGCTGTCGACGAGAAAACAAGTACCGTATTTTCGGTCTTTCCCAGACTCTATTTCGAGTAAATTTTGGTTCTTAGCAATTTTACCAGAATCATTCATCGCTATGCAACTAAGTTTAAAAAATAGGACAGAAAAAAGAATTTGACAGAACAGAAGTGGTTTGATTTAAAGAAATGAACTAGGTCTACTGTGTTTTCCTAAGTGTGAATGGCCCGGTGTTTTGTTCCCCTTTTTCCAACCTCCTATTTTTATTATCTTGAACTAAAGGTAATCAGAGGTATAACATTATCCTCACACCCCATTCTTACTGATACTATAGAGGATGTCCTAAAGTTTCTGTAGCATTGAATCTATTGCGGCATTTCATCGGGAAAATTCTACTCTGCCGAAAAAGGGTTAGGGTATCTAAAAGAGGGTTGCCTGTGGTTTTGGTCAGTCTAAGTGTTTCTTTCTTTGTTCTTGATTTTTTTTTCTTTTGAGAGGGGGAAGGGGGCGCTCGCCATGAACGCCATTCAAATGGGTATTAGGAAAGTCGGCTTCTTGGTTTGTTTTTCCAGTCTATCTGGTGGATGTTACGAAAGTAGGTCATTTGAAGTCTTACGGAGTCTGATTTAGCATAGAAAAGGTTTTATTTTCACTTTATGGGCTGTTTCTCCGGTGAAAAAAAAACGCCAGGGTATTTAAGAATTTTAAACCATTACATTTTGAAATACTTGTTATAGTTCTTTTCTAATCCCATAATATCATCAAAATCTTTATAACCTTGTGTGATTCGGAAAACTTATTCTTACTATTTAACTATTTTTAGATTGAAGTGAAGGACTCAGTAAGACTAAGAGCATAAAGCTATAGAGTATAAGATTTACAGCCATGGCGTTCAGGACTGGTGACGTTGGTCGATCCATTCTGGATCAGGAATGAATCGAGGGCCTCTTCAGCGACTCACCTGAAGTAATAATTCAGAACCATACCCTACAAAACTTTTTTTTAATTATTCGCAATCACTAAAAATTTGTAGCAAACTAAGCCGCAGTTGTAAATAACTTGGATAGGAAAGGCATATCGCAAAAAGGGTATTATGATATTTTTAAAGAATTCAAAACCTTAAACTATAAAATAACAGAGCACAATAACAATTTATCTTCAAATTTATCTATCGCACAAGTTTTAAAAGATTGGTAAGGGGTAGTCCCATTTTCTTTTTAATATTCAGTATTGTCATAATGAATATCAGCACACAAATCAGCATCTAATACAGTTATAATTCTATCTCACCAGAATCGACACCAAGAAAGTTCCGATACTTGGCACTGTTGTCAAAATTTTATTTTTAAAAAGTAGTGCAAGTACATGTACTATATAGTATTAATTTTTATAGAACTAAAGTACTGACTGCAGTGTCTCTTGGTCTGCTCAAAACATTATCTTTGTCTTTTTTATTCCGAGATATTCTCTCTAAATGAGTGAATAAGACAAATTCAATATTCAAAAGAAACCCAATGTTTTTGCTTTCTTTTCTTCTATGTATTGTTATCATTCTCAGAAGAACACCTTCCGAATTGATATTATCAACATTTTATTTCTTCTAAGAGACACCTCTGTAGAACAAAATTTCTGTACAAGAACGAACTCCTAATCCAAATTATGTCATAGGTCTGTTTTTATTTCTCATTTATTTAGACAAGATAAAAATCAGTGCGCATGTTTCATGTTATGTGGGTGATTTCAACAATGAGACGCTGCTGTTTTGCTTTCAATGTGGGTGATAAGGTGGGGGTTGTGCTGGGACACCGACACATAGTAGCTGTTTTAGTCGTATCATCTTTTATCCCTTATTTTTTTTTTTTACAAATTTGATTTAAGAAACGTTACCTTGCACGTTTTCTATTTAAACGTTTCAGTGTCGGAAGAATTAGGTGCCTTGTAAATAAAACCCTTTTTTCTGAACACAAGGAAATAATAAACATTTTTTAAATTAAAGACAATCTTTCAGTAAGCTACTTATAACCCACTTTATTCAGCGTCTACAAGCGTTTTTAAAGCCGGGGTATCACTACACATTTTATAGCGAAATTTTAGTTTTGGCTACAGCAAGCGCCTCATCAATGCCAATATTTACTGGGCGGAGCCAAACCCAGGTATGGTAAGCGTGACGGTTGAGAGCGAATTTGATTAGCTGAAATGAAGTTGGTTGATTTCATTAGTCAATCACAATGGAGAATCACCACACGCACAATCGCTCAACCGCAGAGTAGATATGGTGGCCGATTTAGGTCACTTTATAGATAAACTATAACGTTGAAAAAAATTTTTTTTCCAACTATGGCCTTAGATCATCTACTTGTACACGCTTTATAATTTATATGCATGGGTATAGTCTTGCTACCCTTTTGTTATTACATGTTAATGAAGCCTGTACAATGTTATCTCTTTCATTTCTTATAAATGTCAAATCTTTCTCTCCCCGCGCTCCATTTCTTTTCTTTCTGACCTCTGTATCTCTTTAGTTTGCTATCGGTCTTCATCGCCTCCAGCCAATATTAGATCTAGGATCTCCACATGTCAGCTCTATCTGAACCATGAAGGCACAGACTCCTTGTGTTTTCATTTGCACACACCTATCATTTTCTGACCATCGAATGGAACTATAATTGCCAAGCATTATGTTTCCGTCTTTTTAATGATTTGTAAAAATCTTACTTAACAGATTTCCAACATTTTTTTTTTATCTTTTCTAGTTTGCTTCTTTGTCTATTTTATATCTTGTAGTAGGCCTACTATGTATTTATCCATTTTACAACATCTTAATGTAATTTTAATTTTAAAAAATCAGTTGATTTTCTAAAAAAGAGAGTTCTTATTTATAATCACAGAGTTTATAATTATCGTTTGAATGCTCAGAGCGCTTAACATGGATTTCACTCAAGGATATTACCACTCAGCATACTTTCTGGACTAATGGAGGAGCAGCGGCCGAAACAACACGCCAATATAGCAACATGGCACGTATTTTCGCCGACCATAGAGTACTCTTGGTTAGATCGAAACATTATCCTTTACTTCTCATTTGTTCCATGTCATTCTTTATAAATTAACGAGTAAGACAAAATTTAACAACAACAAGAAGAAATACACTGCTTCTGCTTTCCTTTCTCCTTTCATTTTTTACTACTCTTGGAGGAATAGATAAAAAAAAATAAATAGAAAATATTGCCCTCAGGGCACGGTGTCCAGATAGGTGGGGGCTAAGTATTTTTTTTCCTTCTTCACCAGTTTCAAGCCAACTTAAGCCCCGCCCTGCCTAATCAAGGTTAAAAAAAAACGCCAATCGAAACCACAGGTTGAGTGAGAACATAAATTAGAATGGAGGGGTGGGGCGAAGGTTGCTGTTGATTTTTTTTCCTTTTTTACCCAAGCGGCTGGATTCTGAAAGGCGTCAAAACCAAAAATAGAGAAATAAATAAATGCAACTTGACAGTGGCTTTATAAAAAATGATTACTATCTTATTCACCTTATCACTTTATTTTTTTTTTACTTTGACGAGCTCTATTTTTGGCTTGAGCAACATTTGCTAAGCTCTAACCTAATCACTTAAACTATTTTAAATTTAATAAATCTACCAGGAATTCGTGTAAAACGATCATTTCGGATAGAAGTTAAAAGACACGCTTAAGGGATTATTCCCATGTGGTGTGTGTGTGATACATGACCAAGTCTATTCCGCATAACGTTTCGATTGGTAGAGCACACACAAAAAGTCGACCACTATGATGATAAAGCGACTTGATGACCAGATGGGTACACCCTGTCAGTGTCAGATCAGAGCGGCTTAGCGTCTTTGATGACCAATTTGTGGGCGTGGCGTAGACGTGTCGTGTGGCCTCAATCCGTAGTGGATTTATTTAATACAAAACAGGGAAGTTTCTATCTATGGCATAATAAGATTAGATAGCTTTATATATCCCGCAAAAAGTATTTTCACAGTTGCATATCAATTAAATACTGAAGCTTAAAAATGAAAGTTAAAAACACGGACATACATTCTGACTCTGTCTCTCTTTCATTTTAAATATAATCCGTGCAAAAAAAAAAACAACAACAAAGCAAGTTACATAGAATACATGTATGCACTAGTAAGTGTTATGTTGAGGCGATTGTATAGCCACGCAAAAAACAAGGCGAAATAAGTAATGGTTATTTCACACTTCCGATTTGGAAATAAGTAAATGATGATCTGTTTCTCTCTTTGGTTGTTTTTAGAGAAATTCTCTCTTTGGTTGTTTTTAGAGATAATAATTTTTTCTTGTCATTTCGTAAAATATTTTTACAGAGCAATGGATAAAATGTCATTTTTAATGATGTTGAGAATTTTCTTGTAACTCAGTTTTAATTAATGTTTTTGACTCCTTCGATATTGTTGCGAGCAATCCTGTGGAGATTCGGTTTTTTTTTTATTGCCATCATGGAGATACCATGGTTGTTTGGTATTGTCGCGCATGATCTGGTTCTTTTTCGAAGTTTCATTGCCATATATGGTGATGCCTTTTTCGATACTGTCGCGAGCGGTCCGGCCGTATACCGTGCGATATCAAAACTTGAGCCGGAAAGACTGGCATGTGATCCTTTTGTCGGCGATTGAACAATGTGATTAGTGCACTACAAGGATAATTATTAGCGGCGTTTCTTTTCACCATCGTCCCTTTGGTTGTTGAGAAACATCTTGGAATAGAGCCGCTTTCAGATAGCCTGGATTAATTAAACACCTTGGAAAGTAAGCCTACCAATTCCGGTCACACTGCCCCCGTATATAAGCATCCTCGGAAACAGATTATGGCAGTATGATTCTTATACACACCAGTGGGAATTTCAATACGACTTCAAGCAGTCACGCCTATTGCATATTTTCGATTTGAATTTAATAATTCATTAATATTCTTGGAAAATCCAGAGGACACTCAACAGCTATTCTGATCTGTTTGTGATTTTTTTGCATCGGAGGTTCAACACTCGAGCTGGTAAGTGAGATATGTAACATTTTTATTTTTTTGTTTTTGTTTTTGCTCTAGAATTAGGCCCAATGTCTCGTAACATGTCCGTTTGAGTCGGGTGACGCAAATATCATATTATTATGATATGCTGATAATTTCGAAAAAATGTCATCTTCACATGTTTTTAAAGTTAAGTTAATACTGAATGAAAACATTAATATTTTGGGGGACGATATAAGAATTTCCTTTGATTTAAATTATATAGAAGGAGAAGAATAACGCATTTTTCCTAAATTAGAGTTTCCGACACTCAACTCAGTTGAACTGATGTCACGTCCAGACAGTTTGCCTTTCAAAATTAATTTCTTATTTTCTATAATAAGCATGGGCTCAATATGCTGACTTAGATCTAGATCTTTTAGGATTCTTGTTACATAAAACAGAGCGACTATGTGACAAATTATGTGGCGTCAATTGCTACAGAGTGACAATGTAACAATAAATGTGGCGTCAATTGCTACAGAGTGACGATGTAACAATTAATGTGGCGTCAATAGCTACAGGGTGACGATGTAACAATCAACGTGGCTTTTATTGCTACAGAATAACGATGTAGCAATTAACGCCACATAGTAAAGACAAAGGTGAGTTAGAGAATAAGAAACAAGGCTTTATATTTTCTATTTTTCGATCCATCTTAGACTATTTTTACACGGCCCTTTAACTAATAGAAACTGTCTTTCCCTTTTAAACTGGCTGTTTGATCATTTTTCACTTTGAATAATTTGTTTCCGCGATTTCTCAAAGGATTTCCAGTGTTCATTTTTGCAAGGTTTATTATACATTATAGGTTTTTTAACAAGTCTGGGATGTTCAATGTCTGTATTTTTCCGCATAACAGCTCAATATAAATACATGTATTTGGCTTCGTTTCAATCTGGATCCACTCAACTTCATAAAAGCCAATAGTCTGTTGGTTTTTTTAAACCATGGAGAGTAGACATTCAAGGGCCGCAGTAATTTAAAGCTATCAAGATCTATTTATCATCCGGGCCTAGTATTTGGTTCTATGTTTATTTAGATCATAATTAGAATTAGTTTAGGACAAAAAAGAGTTTTTAAAAGTGAGCCGAAAAAAAATGAGTAAATAACATTGACGTTGACAACTAGATATAGATTTGTTTATCTATTTATTTATACATATTATTTCCCTCTCTGTAAATTTGGCTTCGTTTATCAGCGTAACTGTGTTGCCAAAGAGCAGCATCACTAATGCCCCAGCACACCAGTACATTAATTTGAAGGCCATTTTAAACTTTAAAAAAATTGTACAAGGTGTTTCATGCGCATGTCACAAATTCAAGTATTGCCTGTTGTTGGGTACCCATTTTACAGGTGCATGGACTGGGGAAAGTTAGGGCAAAAATTGCAACATAACATGGTCAGTAATCATACCCGCCTCCTCCAGATCTTGAGTCCGACGCACTTATCACTCTGCCACTCTGCCCCTATAATGAAATATGTTTGATAAGATGTCATCGTAGAAAACATATATTGAGCCAAATTCGTATTTATTTAAATCTTTAAAATATATGTTCATGTTTCTTTTGGTGTTAAAACCACCCAGTTTAACACTACTCGATAAAAACAAACAAGTCTGCACGTGCAACGGACGTGCCACTTGCAATACCGGCTCTTTGGCCTAGCGGTAAGACACTCACTCAGTGCGTGGTTCGATCCCCGGCCGAGTCAAACCAAGGACTTTAAAATTGGTATTAGCAGCTGATCCGCCTAGTGTCTAGCATTATGGATTTAGTGCTAAGTCTGATCGGCCCGGTGTCAGAATAATGTGTGTGTGCAAGCGCTTCTTACATCACAGTGTGGCAGCACGCTTTCAACTGTTCCAAGCGCCGTCTCTGATATAACCTTGTAGTTGAAAAGAGACGTTAAAATTCAAACAACCAACCAACCAACAGTCAGAACCAATACACGCATTTCTAGCCCACGAAAATCCCGTATTCGCAACACAACACCACTTTAGTTTTAAGACCAAAACAAACGTGAAAAGATATCGCCCTCATTCCGAAGATCTAAGTAAGTAAGAATTTGGCCAACTAGTCTGGTCTCTACGGTGACATCTTAATATTTCGTTATACATCTAGGGGCATAGTAATCGCATCTTTTCAGTTGTTACTATACAGCAGTCAAAGGTTCTCCACCCAACCTCTTTCCAAAAAACACAACAAAAACTGACAATGGCAGCTTTCTTTGTTTTTTGTTTAAAATGAGAATTTGTTTTGGAATTAATGCCCACAATTAACAATAAAGCTTAGGTATTTTTTTAAGCATGTCTGACCGTAATTAGGATTTAATTCTAGGATCTTGATCTATCTTACCTAAAACGCACGCCCTATTAATGCCCACACCAATATTATTTATACATACATGTATTTTTCTTTGGCTAAATTTTTCAACTCTTTTCTCCCTTGCTTTCTTTTCGCTAATTATTTCAGACTCCAATTCCTTTGCTAAATCTAAATTTAATCTAGATAAACTTAGAACAATAACAAAAAACTAGGCCTAGATGATAACTAGACCTCAGACCAAGAAGGCCTCTAATCACTGTCGTTTATTATCCGTAACAGTCCATGATTTTTAACAATAACATAGTAATGACTTAACAAACTTAGATAGATTGAGATTGAAACGAAGCCAAAATATATGTATTTATATTCAATTGCTATGCACAGAACAGTGAAGACACAGACATTGAAACACCTTAGACTCATTCAAAGTCCTATAATCTATAAAAAAAAAATTCTTGTAAAAATTAATAGGCGTTCATAATTCATCAGCATTTTCTTTTCAGAAATTAAAGAAACAAATTAATCAAGTTGAAAAATGATCTAACAGCCAGTTTAAAGGGGAAAAACAGTTCTTCTTAGTTATAGGGTCGTGTAAAATAGCCTACAATAGATCCCCCCCCCAAAAAAAAAAAAAAAAGACATTATAAAGCCTTTAAACTTTCGAAAAATAAAGAGAAACAAATTCCTCAATTCAAAAGAAGTGTCAACTAAGTAACCTTGCAGGTGAAGGAATAATGGACATTGATAGTACATGTATTAAGACTAGACTATGTCTCTCTATCACGCGCTCGACCGCATAGCCTAGACAGCCTACCTACCTTGAGGGAAGAAACGCTACTCCATGTAGTAAACTAGAGTTGCGTCTCTCTTTCACTTAGATTCTCTATACTACTAGGGTATTAGCAGCATGCCTTTTCACCATTGTCTCTATGGTCTTTGAGAAGCATCTTGGAATAAAGCTGATTAAACCTTATATTGGTACGATTCAAAAAGACTTTAAGCGAAAAAAAAGCTATGTTATTTTGTTCACATGTGCTAGGAAACAAAATCATGCCATATCAGTTATATTCATACAAATCTTAAAGGTTTCGTTAGTCCAATTGGTAGTATAAGAAGGAATTACAGGCTATAGCATGCAGCATTAATAGTAAGGTAACCTAAAAACAGGAACGTGACTTTTTAAATGCTGAGTAGCGGAGTATTATATAATACATAACATTTCAAACTGAAGATTTAGCCATTAAATTGAAATAGCAAAGATACTCTAGAAAACAAAAATATTCTATGACATAAAATGAAAATGTAACGACAGCTTGATTTTCGTGTTATTGCACGCCTAGTGTGGTGTGACTCTAGGGCAGGAAGAGTGAGAAAATGTAGACTTGCTTTCCTAATGTTTGTCCACAAATAGCAATCCAAAGACCTTCGACATAAGAATTCTTTTAAAAGCGTAGTGGCGGCATGAGAAAGAGCTAGATTCCCTCAGTTGGCAAGGAGGAAAGTGCCGAAGCTACTATAACTGTATAACTATAAGTCGATGGTTTCAATCATACCAAAGGAAAGCATAATTCGGCCAATTTCACGTAAAAGTCTACTTCTAATGCACTCTTATTTTAAACATCAAACCTATCGTTATTCTCCAATGAGACCACTATGAAATTACTCCAGGCATTAATATTTTGAATGGCGTCTATGGCTTCTATTATCATGGCTAGCACTATTTCCGCCTACTTTGTTTTGTCAATTAACAAACTAAGGATGAAGGTCTCTGAGATTCATTACGTAGACTATAATACATTGAATTGTTTCACAAGTTTACAAGTTAGTAGAGGTGGCAAGACAACACATGCATACTTTGATGAGAAAACGTTTTTACTACACTTAAATACACAACATGTTATTGTTAAATGTACTACTGATAACTAATCAGATTATAGCCGGCTCGATACTCATAGAAAATGAGATTACAGTCAAAGCAAGAGTAGCGCCCCCTCTCTGCAAACCCATACCAATTAACATTACACATCATGTGTTTACTGTAATTGATACCTAAATATTTTTATACGAGTGTAGTTTAGATACATTTTTAAATTTTATAACAAATATGCCAGTTAAAAATGTATATACTATATAAATCCAGCATGTAAATTTTAATAGTTTTATTGAAGAAGCAGCAAATGTTCCTATTTTATTGTCATATAATAATGTCTTTACAATATTTTCCAAAACAGACGGAAGTGCATTAGTCGGCATAATTCGATGATACTTTTAATCATTAAATGTCTCCAGAATTGTTTTCGAAAAAATTCCGCTACTCTGGTTGAAATTTTATCTCTAATACGCTCAATTATCGTTTCACAATTAAATGAATAACGGTGGTTTAGATAACCCTATCACACATACTAATGGGATTTCATTCTTTCAATGAACTCATTTAACAAATAAAAATGGTTTGCGATATTCTCTGTCTTTTAAAGACTGAATTGGTGTGTAGCCTTAAGTGTTTGTGGAGTCAATTTTTAAATTCACATTCAGTGGAGTACTCCCTGAATTTATAATCGAAACATGTCAATCCTGTCTCTCAGATTTTTTTCGTATATCTACGATTTGTTTTCTTTCAGAGTTTCAAATACTTCGGCCTATTTTATAGGGTCCCACGGTTCATTTGAAGGAATTGCTGAACAGCAAAAATAATGCCTAACAAGAATTCAAAGAAACGAAGTGGCAGGACAAACGTCAATACTTCTGTTTTCCTGCCTCGCTTTAAAAACGACGATGATGACCGCATTGCAGACATCTGGGTCACTCAAAATTTGGCCTCAGATGGCGCTAGTTGGCCGGAACCAGACCCCGTCACTGAGGATGGAGCAGGGGACACAACAGTAAAGGAAAACTTTGAAGACAAGTTTATTGAATGTCTCGATGGGACACTGCAAAAGAGTGCCAACACCAGGATAACAGCATTACAAAATATTCAAAGGGCTTTGCAGAAGAAGCATGTCGCAGACTTTTTGTGGAACAGGAAAGAAACTGTGACGGACAATATCTTGCGCTGTCTGAAAAAGGGCAAAAGTAACGAGCAAGCCGTCGCGGCAGCTTGTCTTAGTCTAGTCGCTCTACAGCTGGGACCCGAGGCCAAGAGTGTGTTAACCTCCTGCCAGGCTTATCTGACCACACTACTCGATGACAACACCGTCTCTGTGACAACTAGGGGAGCCTGTGCTCTCGCACTGTCCACCTTGTGCTTCGTTTGCTGCGATGACTATGAGGAGATCAAGTCTGTAGCCAAGTCTTTAGAGAATATTTTCAGCCAGGGATATGGGAAGGGAGAGAACTCAACGTCAGTGTCAGCTGACGAGAATTGGTTGATGGGTCAAGCTCTCAGCGCCTGGTGTTTACTCCTGACGATCACCACAGGCTGCGATGTGGACACGCATGTAAAGAACCACCTCGGGCCGTTGCAGGATTTGTTGAGGAGCTCAGACGTCAATCTCAGGATGATGGCTGGCGAAGCCCTTGCCCTGCTCTTTGAGTTGGCTCGAGATAATGATGAAGACTTTGAGGATGAAGAGAATGGGGAGGCCTTGTGCGAGGTATTGAAGCAGCTGGCGACGGATTCTGCGAAACACCGTGCCAAAAAGGATCGTCGCGAACAAAGATCCTGCTTCAGAGATGTGCATCGGTTTGTGGTGAATGCGGAGAGCCCCTGTGAGAAAGTAAAGGTTGGGAAAGAGAACCTGCTGGAGCTTTGTACCTGGTCTCACAAGCTGCAGTACGATGCTCTCTGCGCTGTGCTAATGACAGGCATGTCTGCTCA
This sequence comes from Elysia marginata, assembly GCA_019649035.1. Classification (NCBI taxonomy): domain Eukaryota; kingdom Metazoa; phylum Mollusca; class Gastropoda; family Plakobranchidae; genus Elysia; species Elysia marginata. The sequence goes on from BMAT01009300.1 coordinate 366,917, forward strand.
CCTTAAGGCTAATCCTCTCCTGAGAGATATTTTTGACCTCGGAGTCCCAGGCGTGGATGAGTACAGTCATACGAACACTCTGTCTAAGGCTCAGAGGAGATTTGTGAACGCCGTGGCCTCCAAGAGGAGGACTAAATTGCGGGGCAAAAACAGAGACAAGCGCGCAGTACATGCGAACGGATTTTAGCTCGGTTCGTAAGTAGGCAATTAACGTGAGTGTACACTTTTAAGTCTTTGATTCTGTCAGACCTCATGTGAAACATTCTTGTTTTGAAAAACAAACAGAGTGGCTATAAGATCTCCATCAAAGAAAAAAAATTAGAAACCCTCAATGTAGTCATTATTTTGTGATCAACAGAACTATGCAAAAGGTTTATGAAGTACGAACAATTTTACTTATTTTGACATTAGTAAAATAACAAGTTAATGCCCTTGATAACTGGAATGTATTATACTTTTTTTTTTTAATCAAGCTTCCAAATTTTTTTTTTATATCTTAGAGATTTAGTATTTAAGATATTTATGAATAGTTGTATTTTAAATGTTCTGTTTGCTTTTTGTAAATGAAGCTATTTTTTGGAGTTATATAGTTAAGTTTTTCAATTGTTTTCGTTTTGGTGAAGTTTGTGCTGTGTAAGGCCTTCATAATTTTAGGAAGTTTTACCCTGACAAGGAGCTCTCCAATTGCTATATACTATTCTTGTATCCGCAATGTTTCTGTAATGCATAGGGTTGTATAATTTATTAGTCAATAATTGCTAAAGCGCTAGTCAAAGCATAATTTCCTAAAGGAGTGAAATGTATGAGTCACGAAATACTTTGTTTTATTTCATCTAAAAATAAACTGAAACACCCAGGCTTACTAACCACCAATTGGAAAATGGACATAATAAATTTTTCGAACTGATTCAAACTTTATTAGGCTTGACTACATTTAGTATTAATGAAGATGAAAAGATCGAAGCTTTAGCTTTTTTTACATTGAGAGATTTAGATTTAAATTAAAAATAACCGAAAGAGTATTATAAATTATATAAAAGATTTTTGTTCTTGAAGGAAAAATATCTAACAGCTTGTGCTTACTTTATCTTGGTTGCCAATATTTTTTTCAATTTAAAAAAACATTCCGGTTCAAGTGTCATATTTCTTGTCGTTTGTTTGCCACCTCGATTTATGTTGCCTTACCTCTCTCTTAGTAAGTGCCTCATTCCACTAGGTGGCCTTAATTAATGCCATAATTGTACGAGCTGACACGCTCATGTGCATGACTACACCAGTTCTTTTGTGACTTCCATTTTTTTTTTCCATTTTGTATCCATGAGTTTTTTTTAATGAAAAAGATATTCAATAATCGACTCCGGATAGGTTCATTCAAATATTCAATCTCCGGTGTTGTAGCGTTAACTTGGAAAAC
>BMAT01009300.1:413962-424490 GCA_019649035.1 Elysia marginata
GCAGACAATAAATAACAAAATTCCTGTGCATTGTTTCATTTGACGCGCAGAGCAGTGCGAAAACCAAATCGGATTTACACAGAATTTTGCATGTTTTGTTTCAAATGAATGATCTAGCTACCCACAAAATTTCTTTACTCTAGAACAACTGCTTCAAGGTCATGTTAAGGACATGTTGAACCCCCCTCGTATGTGATTTTTCCATTGTTAACTATGATATATTGTTTGATCTTATAATGTAAATTATATTAATGGTACTTTAGATAGAGTCTTTTTGTCTGAATGATAATTGTGTGATTGTTAAGCGCTTCGGGCTGTTTTGTATGGGTAAGGCGCTATACAAATCAATTTCATTATAATATTTGTTTACACTTGGTAGATATTTTATTCCCCTCAAGAAAGTTGATACAAAGCCTTCTTCAATCATTTAAAGAAATCATAACGCCGCTTTGAATTTTCAATGTCTACAAATATTACACCGTCGGCCAAGCTCGGTTACTGAATCAAATTGTGTCAACTATGAGCAATTATTTCTTCACTTGTCCATCAGTTGAAGAAGAACACCGGGCCGCCAGGAAGAAGTTCAGAAGTCTGATCTTTTACTTCAAGAAATAAATTATGCTGGCTGGAGCTGAATCCAACCTCGCAATTTCGGTCCTATCGTACAATGTATTTTTCTCATTGTTGGTTTTTTTACGATTTTGCAATATACGAATTTTTTTTTAATATTCATTTTCTCCACTTTATTTTGTTTGCTTATTTAGTATTTGCATATATAAACTATGTCGAAATAGAATTTTATTTTTCTTTTCAATATGCAAAGTTATAGGTCCAAAGTCTAGAACGGTACATGTAATAAGCACTTTTATTTTACGTTCAGAGAGATGATGGTAACAAATTAGAGAGGTATACAAGCAATAATGAACTTTTGAAAAAATACAATGTGTTTCTATCTTTGCATTAATGTTTAAAAAATATACAATGTACATAAACGAAATGGTGTACAAAAAGACCAAGTGACTTTTGAAAAGACTTGGCTAAGCCAGATGACACATAAAACACAGCTTTATGACACAATCGATATTATTCACCAATAAGTTGAGCGCATTGTACGCTCGTAATATTGTTATAGCTGAAAAAGAAAAAAAAGGCAGTTAATACCAGAATGCAATTTTATAGGATATAACAGTGACAATCGTTTACAGTCCAATATGTCTTGCTTTGCATGTATACAGACGTCACAAGATAATGAAATTTAATACCTCTTAAAAACAGTGAATAGCATGTGCAGCGTTGATAACAACAATTGAAAATGCACATGACTCCAGATAAGACAATAGTAGAGACCTGTGATCTCGAACCATTAAAATTTACAAGCCAGAGCACTAACGTAATTAAATTGTACTGCAAAACAACCGTGTCTACCTAGTTTCGAACGCGACGCATCGGGAAAAAATTAATTGATTGACGTATGGTATGTATTTAATGCAGTAATCAATTTATGATTGAATTATAGTTTGAAAGGTCCTTTGTTATTCTAAATGTACACAAAATGTCTTTGCACTGCCATCTGCGACCATTGCTTTTGTTTAGCCATGGTTGAGGTGAAAGACAATTGGTACTTCATCTTTTGTATACCTAACTGAATCTTACACGTACAATGCATTCATTCAAATGCAAAGAAAAAATTCGTTTAGGTGCAACGCGAACGATGCCATTAACATTAGCACTCCTCAACTGGAGCTGGATTTAGATCTGTGGTCAAACACAGGAGTCCAACATGGATAAAACTGTTTCTTTTTTCAACGACTTTTTCAAAGAATCACAGGTAAAAATAAAGCTTTAATTTCTTTTAAAAAATAGTTTAGACTTAAACTAGTACCCAAAAATTATTGATATAATTTTAGGTTAATGGGTTATTATAAAAAAAACCTGTTTGAACATTTTCAACTTTGGTGAACTCATTAAATTTTAAGTCCTGTGTTCAAATAAATGGCATGGTATCTTCATTGTTTTCTATTGAAAGAGGCTGCTGCCAAAGAGACTCCTTATCGCCGTATTATTTACTTTTGTGCAGTGAGATACTGGCTCACACTATCCGCAGCTATGGAGATATAAAAGAATACTCTTTCAATAATTTTGATATAAAAAGAAGTCAATTCGCGGATGACATGTCTTTGTTCCTAGGTGGCTTCAAAAAAACTTTGGAAATACTTTTTGGTACTTCTAAGCTGTAATAAAATTTCAGGGTTGAAAATTAGCTTGGACAAGGCAAAGTGTATATTTTTGTTCGGATGTGACAAATCCCCTGAGAAATTTGCATTGCAAAATGTCCAACTTGAATCGAATCCTAGAAACTTTGCGGTACTTGGGATTAATATTACGACAGATTTGAGTAAAATAACGCAAAGCAATTGAAAAAAGAAAATTGGAGCTGTCCTTAAAAAAAAACGAAGAAGAAGAAGAAGAAGAAGAAGAAGAAGAAGAAGAAGAAGAAGAAGAAGAAGAAGAAGAAGAAGAAACTGAAGATTAAAATGCAAAGTAAAAGTGATTAGAACATTGATGCTAGTCGTATAACGTTTTGTGGGACGAAGAACCTGATAAAGTCAGAAGAGGAAACAGTGCAGAAACTGGAAGATGGCGGTCTAAACTTGCCGAATATCAAACCGTTTATAATATTCTTTGAAAATATCATGGATAAGAAGGTTACATCATGCCTGTGTTCATGGCAGCAGTTACTTTTGAAAAACATGCCACATTGTGAACGAATTGTCAAATTTATTGAATGCAGTCCTTAATATCTTTTACGGCTTCGCAATGCAACCCAAAACAAGTTTTGGCAATATGGTCTTACTCCCACTGATATATTCAAAAGCAGACACTTACGAAAAAATTATGAGCACCAGTTTTTTTCACAGCAATGACATGAAAGTCAAAAGAGAATTAATAATTCTGAATACTTTTCTTGTAAATAACATGACTTTTTTCCACCAGCTAAAAGCTGGAAAACGATTTCTGACCTTCAGAAAAAGATCACTACGCCTTACAAATAAACTACCTCAGCTAAAATATAAGCGATTAAAAAAGGAGAAAACAAGCCAAAGAACATCACAGGTGGTAAAATCTATAACGGTGTCCAATTTTGTTTTGAACCAACTATTTTTATAATGAAAGGGTCGATTAAATTCTATTAAAATTATTACACAAAAAAACGTAACTAGACATGTAAATATAGCAAAATGAGAAAAATTAAAGGAAAACGTCGAATCGAAATAAGTTTTCAAAATTCTTAAGATTGTAACCACGGATGCCAGATTCATCTGGCTTCAATAAAGAACATTACACAACATTCTAACAACAAATAAACCTATATCTAAATTTAACGTTAACAAAGTAGAGAGATTTGCTTTCTGTGGAATATACAGTGAAACAATTTTGCATCTTTTCTATGGTTGGCAGATCGTTAAAGCTTCTGTGTTAAATTAAAACAAGTCGTTAATACAGGATGCAGTTTGACAAATCAAATTGTACTGAACTTACTTAACTTATCCTATTCGGCGTGGGCCCAGACCAAGTCAATAACTAAGTCTTGGACCAAGTTCTTTTCTTTGCCAAACAATATATCTATAAATGTCAAGTTGTCCGCAAAATTGTCTGAACATAAAATTAGTTAAAGCCGTTATATGCGAAAAATATAAAATACAATTGTTTTGGTGTCTCATATTATGTAGTAAAAATGATTTGTTAGATTCTTCGTAGAACCCTTTAAAATCCATTCAGAGGTTCACACGCATAGTGCCTTCAATAGAAAAATTTACAGCTGTCTCACTTCGCTTCTCAGCACTTAACAGAAATGCATTAGATAAAGAAGAGAAGGATAAGAAAGAGAGAGAGAGATAGATAGATAGATAGATAGAGAGAGAGAGAGAGAGAGAGAGAGAGAGAGAGAGAGAGAGAGAGACTGAGACAGAGAAAAAAAAAAGTTATTGTAGAATTGATATTAATTATTATTATAATTACTTCTAATAGTAATACTATTACTTTTTTGTCATCTACTACCGTTACCATTACCATTAGTACTATCATATATTAAGCAGTTAGCAACATTAACATTGTGTTTATGTTGGCGTTTCCAAAGATTGCATAGTGAATAAGATGGTTTGTAGTTTCCTTCGTAAAACCAATACCCTTTTACCGGGCAATTATTGGTACTATCGCTATATTATAACATCATCATCATCATCATCATCATCATCATCATCATCATCATCATCATCACCACCATCATCATCATAATCATCATCGTCATTATTATTATTATTATTATTATTATTATTATTATTATTATCATCATCATTATCATTATCATCACCACCATCACCATCATCATCATGCCCACTATCAGTAGTTACATTTCTGAATACAAAGGTATTGTATTGACTATTTTGCACCATTATATTTTTTCATAAAGTTCAAGTAAGGACGTCCTATAACAACTCTACCAATATTCTTCAACAAAGATCTCTTATGCCACCCACCTACAAATTAAGACGAAAAGCTACCGAACCAACTTCATGTGTATTGACGAAGCCAGATAGGCAGCTGGGGTAATTCACACCAAGGATCCGGACGGCGAATTGAGATGCCGGAGATGCTACATTAGTTGGCCAATAGATAGTATAAGTACTTAGATCTAAGATTAAAGATCTAATTTATATTTAAGTCATGCTTGTAAATAATGTGTCATATCTGGTTTATCGTATTCCCCTGAAAACATTGTAGGACAACTGTGTGATTGGGGTTTTAGTGGCCACAGTGGTATGTATTCCAACCACTTACTTTATCTATGGCCGCTACATGCGGGGCAAGACGAACCAGAAGATACAGAGGAGGGCCCAGAGGAGTCGAGAGGACATAGAAGAGATGAAGGACGACCTGGCTAAAAATGCAACCATTGTGAGTTGAAAAAGGACGTCGAAACGAGTGACTTTGTTAAAACGAGAAAGAATAATGACTAAAATAAAAGAATGATAGTTAATGGAAAGGAAAGAGAGATAGACACATACACAGAGACAGAAACAGAAAGTCAGACAGAGAGAAGAGTTGCCACCTTCATATTGTTTACATAGTGACCAATTAGATCCCCGTGTAGTGAATTTATTTTTATTTCTGAGCCTTTACTTTTCTTTACCATTCTTGTCATTAACATCAGTTGACAAAAGGCAAGATTGTTATCATTACTATGATAGTTATAGGACTTTTTCACCGACTTTATAATGCATTGATAATAAAAAGAAAATNNTTATCGTTTTTAAACCTTCTCATTTTAAATAGCATTGTTAGTTACCATTTATCTTCGATAGATTTGCTTTATATCATTTTCTTGTTGTGTATGTGATAGAAGAACCTGAACACTTAACCTAGAGAATACCAAAAACCTGAAATTTCTCATTCATTTACATTCTTTAGATTGATGAAAGTATAGTGCAGCTGAGTTTTCGAGATCTACAGAAAGGACTTCAATATGGTGATATATCAGCAACCGCCGCTCTGCGGTCCTACCAGGCTAAAGTAAGTAGTTTTGAACAGCACTGTAAATTGCATTGACAAAATATGTGATGCTCAAAAGAAGAATAGAAAATTTTTTTGGCTACTCAGTGATTTTCTAACTCGCTTTTTGAGCCTGCTGGATATTAACATTTAAGCTGTAGGCTAATTTAATTTTGTGCAGTTTTTTAGCTGCTATCGATACCGTTGAGCAGGCGAGTTTTATTTTCAGTGTAAACAAACTCATGTTTTTTCCCATAAAAATATGTGAATCAAAACAGCCAGTAAAGATTTCTGCAAAACCAGTTTCTAGAAGGTTTTCCTATAAGAACTCTACTTGTGAAACAGTTTCGTTTCGAAATAGAATGATTTTTAAAAAGGCAAAAGGAAAAAAACCAAGCAATCTAAGAGTCACGTAAAATTTTAAAAAATATGTGAACAAGATGTTTTGCAAGGCCTGAGAATATAATATTATGATCTAAAATTCATGTCCAACCTACGTTTATTATTTTTTGTTATGCATTTTTTTTATCAGGCGTTGGAGGTCAATGGTGAAGTGAATGCTATAACGGATATTCTTCAAGATGCAAAGGCAAGTGAATTATTAAGTCGCATTTAAACTTTGTGTACGACAGTCTATGAAGTTTAGGATACCCTTTCATAACAGATTTACATTGATTTTTATGTGGGTGGGGGAGGGGGTTATAGGTAATAATTTGTACATTTCGTGCAGCAAAATGCAATATAAAAATTACAAATAAAATAAAAACAGTTCTTTTTTCCAAATTTCATCAGAATCATGTTTTGTTCTGCCCCAGAAGCTTTCAGTAACTCTATTCTTTATCGGTTCTAAAACGCATTTTCTGAAATCTTCATGTCGCTAGGGTATCGCCAACGAACTTGACTCACTACCCAGCTCTGAGAGAGGACCTCTTCACGGCAAACCTATAAGTCTGAAGGAATCTTGCGGAATCAAGGTTGGACCTCCTGATCTAAGATATCTTCAAAGTTCACAGTAATTTGTAACTCTGCGATAAACATACCATATCCCCAATTTGTAAATGTGGATAAATATTTCTTATTACAGTGAAATAGTGTACTTCTAGGAAAATAATTTTAATCCTTCTTGAAAATTATTTATACAGTTGGACTTTAATCCTTTATCATCATTTTTTATTCACTATATTAATCCCTTTCGGGAAATTTGTCTTAGTTACTCAGCGTAACTGTGTCGCCACAGAGCAGCGCCACTAATGCCCCAGCAGACCAGTACATTTGAAGCCTGTAGCTGGGTACCCATTTTACAGGTTGGTGGACTGGGGAAAAAATAGGGTAAACTGCTTTCCCAAGGCAATTGCAACTTGGCATGGTCGGGAATCGAACCCGCGACCTCCAGATCTCGAGTCCGACGCGCTAACCACTCCGACACGCTGCCCCTAGAATTCTAAGATTAAATATCTTATCTCTATATAATTACCGCTCAAAGAAACGCAAAATCAATGGTTCAGTAAAAAAGTAAAAAAAAAAACAAATCGCAGAATATTGTAAACTATGCTAAGGTAATTTGGTACTCTCTTTGATGACGATAATGACAAAACAGTCGGCGCCCAATTGTGACTACAATATCTGATCAAAATATAAGCTCCTCATCCAGGCAGTTTTAAGGAATACACGTCTTAATTCCACAGTGCAGACTACACAGGCGTCTTGCTCTGATCCAATTAAAGTGATTGAGTTTTGGGCATTTACTTATCTGTCAAAGTAGGATCTTACTAATAATAAGTGTGGTCTCTTTGGGCATCCACTACAGAAGCAGATATGTGTCCCCATTAACTGTACGAGAGTCTATAAAAATGTCTTGGGAGGCTTTCCAGTGCCTTCGCAGTGAGTATTTTAGATCATCAGCGTCATGAGGTTAGAATTGGATAGATGAACTTGGTTGTCAAGTCTCCTCCCCAGGCAGTCCCACAGATGTTCGATGACGTTAAGGTCCGGTAAAGGTGCTAGCGATAGAAGAACTTGGACGTTGGTTTGTTCAAGAAATTGTTGAGCATTCTAGGCTGTTTGAGCTCGTATGTCGTCTTGTTGAAAATAAAATTTCTGTTCATTCGAATGATAGGCACCTCATGAACCTGAACCACATCTTGCACGTATGTTTCCTCATTTATTGCTTTTGTAATATGGAAAACACAGGTCCAATCCTATCATTGCAAGAGACAGCACCCCACATCATCAAGGATTATCTACCCCACCTGCCATTACGATAAACATAATTGACGTGGAATACCTTACCGCTTCTTATTTATGTGTACGGCCATCAGATCAATGATCAATGCATTACCAGAATATGTAATACAACTGAGAGTCATTGAATTCGATTCCAAGCGTCATGCACCTGAGCCTATTAAGCACATTACTGGGGGTTACGTTGGGTTAAGATAGGACCGATATGTGAGCCACGAGCATGTAAACCAGAGGCAGATAAAAGTCATCTAACTGTACCGTTATTTACGCGTTAGTCATGTCTTCCTCTTGTCTGTTGTGGTGAAGCAGAAGTGGAAAAAAAATCTCTTGCTTACATGTTTTCAGACAAGAAATCTGTCTTGTCTCAGAACTAGTGCACCTGGGTCTTCCATATTCACTTAAAGGAAACAATCTCTCAATATGTTCCTTTCATGTAAACGTTGTTGAAGTCTAAATATCTTTTCTTTTCTGGATTCATTTGATGGGAAACGTCATACACGAGAATGTCTGCTCTGAATAGACCAAATTTACAATGACAGCCATTTTACATCTTCGAGGCATTTTATAAAAATAAAACCGCTAACTGCAACATGAGTCGATGTCATATTCCCTATAACTTATTTTAAATTTTATTTTTGGCCAGCCCATGACAGCTAAGTGCTAGTTGAGCTCTCACTTGCCCTAACTATACTAAGAACTCAAAAGAGACACAACTTTAGAAACTTCATGCACCAGTTTGTTTACCTTTTAGACTGACAGGCCTGTTGAGTATGGTGGCCTAGGTACCAATGCATGCACATAAACTCGAGAGCAGATGTGTTGCTACTCAAAACAAACAAAAATTCTAAGTGCTTAATATCTTTTATTATTGTGTGTAAGAGCGAGGAAAGGGAGCATGAAATGCTGCGCTTCTTTCGACATTCAGTATGTTTTATTTCTCTCTCTCTCTCTCACTCTCTTTCTCCCCTCTCTCTCTCTGTATATTTATCTAATCACACATATTGTCTTATGAAATATTAGTTAAATCTAGATTTTACACATAATTTAGTTATTTATTATTTTATTACTCAACCTGAACGCATATCTATCTAAAATAAATTTATATCCTTTATAAAGTCTTTCATTGAAATAAATACTTCTCTCGCTTTTTTTATCCACCTTCAATGCAATTCGTTAATTCTTCTTCTTTTTTTTCTTTTTCTTTTTCTTTTTCTTCTTCTTCTTCTAGTTCTTCTTCTTCTTCTTCTTTTTCTTCTTCTTCTTCTTCTTCTTCTTCTTCTTTTTCTTCTTCTTCTTCTTCTTTTTCTTCTTCTCTCTATCTATCTATCTGTCTGTCTATCTATATATCTATCTATCTATTATCTCTCTCCCTTTCTTTTATCTGTGTATATAGTTTACTAAACACCATCCAAATCATCTTCACTTTTTTCTCGTTATTTATTTTCGGTTCATGTAAAATTTTTTCTGAAGGGGCTAGACTGCACCGCTGGATTCGGGGAATTGATAGGTGTGCAGCGGGAAGAAGATACTGTCCTTGTGGAGGTAAATCAGTAGAGGGGCTAGGGGGGGTCGCATTGTGAAACTACTTTACTTCAGCAGGAGTGGCTTTTTCTGTTTCCTGGGTGTAGAATTTTGTCGTTCCATATAAAACTCTTCGTTCAGTTTAAATCCAGCCATTCCTATAGTGATGATAGAGAAAGTAAAAAATGAGGTATTCTCGGGTAAGTTTAGTACAAACAAGTGAAGTCTGCTGGGCGGATATGTTAAAAAATGTGCTGGACCTTTGCATTTTTTAAGTAATGTTTTTATTTAAATGAGTCATAGGTCTACTTCCAAATGTTCAAGATGTCTATGGTAGAGAATAAAACTGTTTTAAGTAACAGATAAATTTCTCTTAATAAAAACATTTCATACAGCCGTTTTATAAAACTGTTTAGAGTGATATAAACTATTTGTATTTGATAAAATACTAGGTACTCAAGTCCAAGGGTGCTGTCCCGTTTATCAGGACTAGTAGTAAGAGGGTGCACCAATTTGGCCCCCAGGGGCTATTTATCCTATACATTTTATAAAACGTGTAATTTCTCCAGGGGCTTATTTGTTCTTTGTATTTTATTCTCGAGGAATTGATGATTCAGCGAAAACGGCTCAAATCAGCCCAGCCCCTGGACAAAACGACTTAGGAGTCGCATTCTTCCCAACCATCCAGATAGAGAGAAATATGTTGACCTTGTCTATGTAAAACGTTAGTGTAACGCCCTTGACTATGACGTCATAAACTTATTTGATTGAAAATTATAATCTTGGATTTGAACATTGGAAGGTGTTAATTGTTTGAGTTTTTTTTTTTTTGTTTTTTTTTTTTGTTTTAATTAACGATTGGGTCTTAGAGAGCAGACACGACACTAGGTTTATAATTATGAAATGATAGAAAGGTCAGTCTGCCTTGAGTAATGACGTCATTGAGACTGACCGACAAGCAAAAAAGGAGTCTGACTGAATATTTGATAATGGAAGAATAATTGCTATAGATGCATTTCCCCTTTGTTTTTCGGCCGGCCACACACACACACACACACATTAAGTCTGTAGAATCAGAGCATTATCATTGAGAAACACCTGGAAGCATCCGATTTTGTTTCATGCAAACCATAATTAATGGTGGGTTTTTTTTTTAATATATATATAAACATACAGCTGAGGTGTTACATGCCTCTACTGAGGACAGCCGGTGTGA
>BMAT01009303.1:10317-22202 GCA_019649035.1 Elysia marginata
CAAGGAAACCAACGAAACTTAAATAATTATACTATGGTGGCCGGCAAGGCAGTCTAGAGATATTTGTAATTATTTCAGTTATGTCCCCTTGACCATAATTTTCACTTGCTTCTCTCTCTCTCTCTCTCTCTCTCTTTCTCTCTCTCTCTCTCTCTCTTTCTCTCTCTCTCTCTTTCTCTGCCTGTCTGAATGTATGTATGTAGGTAGGTAGGTGTGTCTCTCTGTCTGTGTGTCTGTCTTTCTCTCTCTTTCTCTCTGTTTTTCTCTCTGTCTGTCTATCTATCTGTCTGTCTGCCTGTCTGTATCTCTCTCGCCTTTTCACACTCTCTCTCTCTTCCCTACCATCCCCACTCTGTTTCCTATCTTTATCTTTCCTATCTACTCATTTTTTTTTGTTTCTCCTTTAAAAATCGTTTCTGCAGGTTTAAAGTGTATATATTGCTTGTTTTAACTGTATGCTATCACTTTTTTTTCGAGCATTTTGAAAAAAAAGTACATTAGCATAAGCATAGTCCCAGTCTAAAAAATATTTAAAGTTTTATAGACATGTGGTGCTTTGAGGAATTTTTTGAGAAATTAACACTATTCTCCACATAATGTCTCCAAAGTCTGGTGACGCTAACAATTTCAACTTCATAGCTTAATCATACAAAACAAAAACGAAAAAAAACAACAACAACAACAAAGCTGCTGTTTTGTTACCTTAAACCAATTATTAATATAGAATGGATGTTTGACATTCATTCCCACAAAAAAGTAAATTGAAAAGATGGGATCAAATTAAGTTAAAGCGGTTAAAGCGCCCCCCACCTTTTATCCCCACTCCCTCACCCTCCCCTCCCTCTCTGTCTCTCTCTCTTTCTTTCTTTCTCTTTCTCTTTTATCTTGTCTCTCTTCCCATACCTACATGATACTTTATGAAACAAAAAAGCATGATACACAACAATGCTACATTTTGTGTTTTAGAGAAAAAACATGATTAAGATTGATACTGTGTGTGGTTATAAGAATTTTTTTTTTTACCAAAACTGAGTCTCAATTAAAGACATGAAAGCATATAGTACTATGATGATAACAAAGCTGAAATTACTATTATCCTTTTAGCACCGTGGAATTGCTAAATAATTGCCCTGTAATAAACAAGACTAAAATTTTTTAATGAAAACCAACGAACGCTGTTTAAAACAAAACAGAACAATTAGTCTCCGTATGGTACAAATCGTTAGGTTTTGTTGGCTTTATGGAGTAACTGTGAATTATGTCAACAAAGGCGAAGAAAATCAATTAGGCCTAAAGTTAACCAACGTCGCGTCGTGTCTGTTCGATCAGAAGAGCACATAAACTATTGCGGTGTCGGAAGTCGATAAAGCCTTGCGTTTGTTTCAGGTCTGAATAGATCTGGTGCAGTTCAACGACCGTTAGCCCTTATCGCTAACCTCATTTCTTATGTCATTTTAACCTTAGCTCTCTGTTTTCGCTGTTTTTATTAAGCGTGTTCTTCCTCTCTCTCCCTGTCTGTCTGTTTCTCTCTCTGTCCTGGGTCTGTCTTACTTGATTGCCCTGTCCCTCTCAAATGAAAAAGGCAATGTGCCTCGTTTTTACCGTTGTAAAATAAAAATAAATTCAACTCAATAAGAATAAATTCAAATAAAAAAAATCAAATCAATGACATTCCTCGCTTTCTTTCTTTTTTCTTGCTCTCTCTCTCTTCTTTTTTTTCTTTCTCTTACTCTCTCTTTCTCTCTCACTATCTCTCTCTTTTTGGCATACGTTTACTCTCGCTTAATTTGACCAAATGCATCGTGTAAAGCACTATAATTATTTAATGTAATTATGTCACACATCCTTGTATCTACCCTTTCCCTGTAAACATACTTATGATTTCATCTTTTTCCTCTTTTTAATGTCTTTCTGTTTTTCTATCTCAATATATTTTATTATCCATTCTTGTAGTATTCTCTAACCCTCATTTAAAGTGTCCATTCCTGTTTCATGTTTTCTTTTATCGCTCTCTATGTAGCTTCTTTCCTTTAACATTATTTGCTTTCATTTATGATAAAGCTGTGAATTATATATAAGCCTACAAAGTTTTGCACAATATAGTACATGGTGCTTCTTCTTCACGAATCTTTTTTACTTATGAATTAGCTAAAATTTTCTTTCAATCAACAAACATAAATCAAAATCTTCTATACACACAGACTATCTCTCTCTCTCTCTCTCTCTCTCTCTCTCTCTCTCTCTCTCTTTTATTCTCTTTTTCTTGTCTCGCACTCTTTTCTCGGCGTCTATTCACTGTCTGGAAGTTTTAAGTCTTTTTTCAGATAATGGTTTGCTCTCCCTCTCTCTCTCTCATCTCTACATGTCAAGCAAATATTTTTCTGGTCTTATTGTTTAAGGTAGATTTCAAATATAAAATCGATGCTTTTTTTCAAGGTATATAGAACCTTCTGTTAGAGCGTTAGTGTACATCGGCACGTACACCAAGTCGAAGCACGACTGATGCTTGACATTTCACTGTTCTTTCAGTACACAAAAACAATGTGAACTTTAGATATAAGATCTCAAAAATAAGGGCATTTTTCTGGGCATTGTAAATTAAACACTGTTTTAATGGTCACTATGGTTGTACTGAAGATGCCAACTACTTATGACAAACATCCCTGGCCTTTTTTTTTCAATACCAAATTTAATAAAGAAAAGAAAAGAATTACGTCTGCATGTAGTTTCACAGTAGTACCAAATCTGCAACCAGTCAGTGCAAGCTACCTTAGATTTTTTTTTTCAAAACGTCTTTTTCAGCTTGAGTAACAATTTTTTAGAGACAATCAAGAGGCCCATTACTTTAACCACTTTGGTCAGAAAGTTTGGTTCAAATAGTTTAGGTCTTATTTTAAATATCATAACAGCACTCAGTTTAATGTATGTGAGGCAACATTTTGGAACCTTCCAATAGCATGTTGAATTTTTTTTATATCAAAGAACGTCATCTCTAAAGGCGCGTAGGTTAAGGAAAAATGAACGATTACACGTAGTTTTTTTTTACGTCAGTACAATCAAAGTTACGGTCCCTGCCATTTTTTCGGTCATGGCTATGAAGCAACTTAAAAAAAAAACTTAAGCCAATTCGTGTTTTCGCAGAAATGCATGATAGTTTGACATGTATGTGTTATATGAATACTTTTTTCTTCAGTCTTTTTTCTTCACTTGGCCAATTATTTCAGGTGCCTCTGTCTTAGAGTGCAAAAGTGAAAACAGTTGCTTCTGAGATACACAAGCTGTCTCCTATTGTTTGTATTTGCGTTTTTAAAGACTATGAAGAGCCTGGCTGTACGCTTCTAGAGTGACAACAAAACGCACAGTAAAGTTGTACAGTACGGAAAACGTTGCTTTTTCAGGTTTACAGGTATCCAGTGCTAGTGTTTATGTCTTTCAGATAAAATTTATAACCGATGCTTTAAATCTTTTTCTTTGTAACCATACTTGTAATCAGGAATTTTTTTTTAAAATTAAAATCTGATGACAAGCTCATAAACTCAACTCTAACAGGTTGCATCTTCCTTTAACACGCATGTTTATCGTTGGTGTAGTTTTACCTTGATAAGATGTTAAAACATCACTGTTTTAGGTGAAAAGAGCATGCGTGTCCGATGTTTTGACGTTTATGCCTCTGTGTCTGTTTTCTAACTTTCTTATATTCTGTCTTATCTTTCTGACAGTATAAACGTCAAACAATATCTAATAACTAGCCTACGTTCTTACTTAATCAATGTAAAATTAAAAATGTGACCTTAAAAACTGAAAGAAATCGTCCAACTGGAAAGAAAACACCAAACTGAACAAGATCCAATGCATAATAACCTCTAAAATTACATATGCATTTATGCAACGGTTTCTTCCCAATTAAGTGGAGTTAAACTCACTGCAATCATCAGTTTGATCAAGGTCTAAAACAATATCGATAACGTCAAACCGATCTTTTAAGTGCTGTTATCTTTCCTACTGCAACAGTTCGAGTGGAAGTGAGAAGCCCTCAATGAAGATATTGAGACGGAAACTATTTATCTGTACTGTAATCTTTTGGTTGTTGAAGAGCATCATAGTAAGCCATACTCGTAAAGCCTGCACTTACATGGCTTTATGTACACACGTGTTTGAAAAAACATTTATGACATCTACCAAAATGGTTTTTTTTTTCATGAAAATGAGAACACCTACTTCATATAATATTTAATGGTAACAACAACGTGTTTTGTGTTTGCTTTTTACCTTTTTTGTACTTGGTTACGATAGTTTAACAATGTTCTGCACGATTAGCTTTCAAATTCACACCCAATAAAATATCAACTTGATCCAATGACGAAACGGATTGCTTACCAGACGTTTCCGATACATGTACTTTAGAGACTTTGCAAACGTGCACAGATACATGTATGTACTTTAGAGACTTTGCAAACGTGCACAGATACATGTATGTACTTTAGAGACTTTGCAAACGTGCAGTGGCCCAGAGTTCTGCCTACACGCGACGTTCTACCAGCTGTTGCTATTCATGTTTCACATTTACATAGTTAGCATGATTGTCTTCGGTTCAGGTCATTTCGCTCTTTCTAGTCAAAAGCACTGTCTCATTTATTTAAAAATTGTGTCTAAAAAGTTCTTCTCAAATCCTTAATATGTTCTCAACTCTTGTCTGTAATAATTGTCTAAAACTGATTGATTTTTTGTGATTTTAAAGAATTTTAAGTTCACTTCAGTTAAGCCAATAACAGCTAAAATTATAATCATAATACTAGTTTGTTGGCAGAGTTTCTTCCATAAATTACGCTAAAGCCATTTTTATCTAATCATTCAAGAAACATTGTCTTGTTCTACAACTTTACATGTATGCCATACATTTCAACACTACAGCAATCTACACCTTATAGTAAAAGAATATTCTTTGTAAATTTCTAAATCCTGATAAAAACCAAAACAATAAAAGATTACGATAATTCAATCAGAATTGATAGTTAAGACTTACCTTTAAGATAAAAAATCGCTAGTGTTTAGATACTTGGACAAGGAGGTAAACATTTGTCTCACTATTTTCAGTCTAAGATGGGCGGTTGTTCTATGTTTCTGCACCCAGGAAAAAAATTAAGATTTGGCTGTTATGTCATCAAATGGAATATAGTTAAAAATCATGTTTTTAATTAAAATACATGTAAGAAATATAGGATTTGATGCTAATTTTCAGAGTAGCTTTGAAGGCGTTCATTCTTATGGCACTGCATTTAGGGTGATTAAAACCTGCCACGCAATGAGAAAAATATGACAAAGCGAAAAAACATGTAGGCTATATCTGAGAATACAAAGTTAGACTGCCATTTCAACTATTGTCAATAATGGAAACGAAATGTTGAAATCTTTGTAAGGGATAATTAATAAACTTAGTGGGAGACGAGAGGTTGCGAATAAAACCTATTGATAACTAGACTGTTCCTTAGATCAGTAGGATTGGAAGTTAGTCAAATGGCAAAAACAGATTTAAAGAAACCAGACCTTGGTCCGTTCAAAGATAGGTCTGCTTTTTTAATATCAATTTGATAATATTATCATCGACATTACACGTCAATGTATCCTGTTTTTTTTCCTTTTGTTATTTTCGGCTAGGTGTGTATTTTACTTGAAAAAAAAAACCCACAATGGGCTTGTCCCTTTAACTGAGCTCAGAATGATAACAGGGAAGGTAAATCTCTTGGATGAGAGATAAACCATCGGGTATCGGACCTTGCAAGGTGCAAACCTCTCCAGACCACGGGTAGCGCCACACAACAGGACAAGCCACTTGCTCTGGCCTTTGATCAGACCTGGGCCAATGTTGAGACCTCATTAAAGGTGAGAAACACTCCGAGAAAGAAGAGAAATTTCCCAGAGGTGGCCACAGCAGTTGCGGAATGTCAAGACAAAGAAACATAAATGCTGAAGTTTTCTCGCACTGGCATAAACAAACTTGGTGGTAGCAGGTAGAAAACGAGAGGTTTTTTTTCTGTAACAAATTTCCGGTGTGTGCGTGTTTGTGTGTGAGTGTTACCGCTGGTCTAAAGGCATGTTAGTTAAAGTTAGTAGACTAAATATACCGGTTTTCGTCGCAAGACTAAAGTTCTTGGTCTGACATTAAAAAAGAATTTTTTAAAAATTACAAAGATGATTTCTTTTGCTCTACATAGTTTCTGTAAACTTGAATAAAAGTATAAAAGAACACTTTAAATCTACACCGTTTTTTAATAAAAAAAAAAAGAAAAGAAATTTTAAGTTTTCTTAGGAATACCAGTAATTATGGATTTGGCCTACAATATATAAAACAAGAAGTTGTGATGTAATAAAATTGAGAGGTGTACTTTAACTATAATGAAAACTTCAATTTTTGAAACGCTCTGCATGCAATTAAACTTTTTTTTATATATTTAACTACTTTAAAATCCTAATCACTGCACCCTAATCGCAATTCTCAATACAATTATGGTCGACCTTGAGCAGCCTTGGCCCGTGTTATCACCTGAATAATTGGTGTTGGATCTTGATATCACGATTTAGAAAAAGGAAAATAAAGAAAAAGAACGCTACAATGGATAAGATGAGAAGAAAAAGTGGAGAACTAGAGATAGATCTATATGATAAAGTGGGAAAGCAGGAAAAAGAAAAGACGTGTAAGAGAAAGACAGTTAGAGAAACAAAACCAAATCGCGTGTGTTCGTTAAGAAGCGCAATTGTTTAAAAAGATAACTCAAGAGACACCTGGAAACCTGCGATATGATAGATGTCTTTCTAATTGATTTTTACCTGTGCTTTACCTGGCAAACCTGAGTCTTATCTCACCACAAGTTTAGACAACCTCTTGAGCTTAGCCTGTCCAGCAAGAAGCCGTTTCCGTTACTTTATCGCAACCTAAAGCAATACATGTTGTATCAAAACAGATTTACTTTCATCAGGTTTATGCTTCATTTCTCTTATAGATCTCAGCTTCGATACCAGAATGTGTTCGATTCTTAATTCAAAAATCTTGCTAAACAGTTCACCATTTGGCTTCTATATGTATGATTGTACCTTATGGGGATTTGGTTTGAGTCTGACCTGTTGAAACCTGAGAATCACTGTGCTTACTCTAAAGAATAAAATATTTCATAGGAAACTGAAAATTAAAACGTCTTTTAAATTGTTTAGCAATTATTGTATGTTATAAACCAAGATATATTTACTTCCAGCAAAAAATTCTAAATTAAGTTGTCCTACTTTTTCTTACATTGTGGGATAGTTTTTTTTTATCAACGTTACACTACATGTAATTTGAATGATGAATTTAAACAAAACTGTGTTTACAATACTTTTGTTTTGAATGTAGGAGATCGCTCTAAACGTTTATTTTTATCTTTTAAACTTGACAATTTCTGTCATAACCATGTCTGTCTTGTTTGGAAATCTGTTTATTTTTATCAAAGAGAATAACAAACATAAAATCCAAGTAATAGACAAAAACGCAATAGCTTTGAATATTTTGTAAAATTAATAAGGCTTCACATAAACAGGCAATAGTTTTCGTCAGTTACCTTGCAATTTATAAAACTTTAAATATTGTCAGAAATGTAAAAAACTGAAATGCTGAAACAGTATAATCTTTATAAT
The DNA here is from genome assembly GCA_019649035.1 of Elysia marginata. Classification (NCBI taxonomy): domain Eukaryota; kingdom Metazoa; phylum Mollusca; class Gastropoda; family Plakobranchidae; genus Elysia; species Elysia marginata. The sequence continues at coordinate 17,983 of BMAT01009303.1, forward strand.
AATGATGAAAACTAAATTATTCTAAAATAATCATTACTTTTAACCAATTATTCAGAAATAACGTAAATACTTTTTCAACGTATACGCTTCTACTCTGATTTCAAATTAATGTTCACGAATGTTTTTTTTCAATCAATCGATAACAGGGCTGATACCAGAGCCACTGAGGCTGTTCAAAGCATTTGTCTCGGCTAAAAAAGTTGTTTCGTTCACAAAACGATTTCATTATTGCTAAATTGTGAGAATGAATGGCTAAAATTATCGATAATTACACTTTCGTGAGCGTGCATTTCTCTTGCTCACACAAAACAGTTCATACTGCACTATTTCTTTCACCAACCCCTATTTTCTCTTCTGGTTCTTCTAAGTATGATTTATGACGATATGATTAATATTCGCATTTTTTACATTATAGTGTGTATATCCATCCTGTATATATCCTTCTTCATACATGTTTCTGCCCACTCTTAATCATTAAACCCCTTATTCTTTGACTCTAAACCCCTACATCTCTTCCACCTCTTCATTTTCTTTTCGGTTATCATATCTTTTCACGAATACCATTTCATTTCTTGCAGTTTATATCTTTAACTTTGTTCTTAGCTATATTCTTTGCTATTCTCTCTCTGTCCTTCTTCTTTCTGTCTGTCTGTCTTTGTCTCTGTCTCTGTCTGTCTGTCTCTGTCTCTCTCTTTTTTTCTCTCTCTTTCTCTCTCTATCGACATATCGTATTTTGTTATTTGAAAACTTTACCCCCTCTCCTATTTCTAGCTTTTATTTTATCTATTCCGTCTGTTTCTTCCATGCCATTGCAAACATAAAACGAACCACATGCTTATTTATTAACTTGTATGACTGAAAGAAAAACAACATAATGCCGAGGGCATATGGGTGAACTTTATTTTATGTGGACCTTCAAAAGAAAAGTTAAAACCTACCACCGGCGAGCGAGGAAACTGTAAGTTGTGGACTGAAGGTAAGTACTGAAGCTAAGTCACAGGGTACACACATCTGTCTTCATAACTACCGAGTGAGCGCGGGGAACCAGCTGTAGACATGTTTATGACACGAAGATCCTCTTAGCTTCAAATTAACCCTTCGGCCTTTCTACCCAAATACAGAAGTAAGGCGTTTTATAATAAAGTTCTGTACCACAACGGCTGTTGTTTTATTAGTTTAAACGTTTGACTTTACAAAACTTACACCTGTACTTCTTTGTAATAAAAAATTTGATTCTTGGAAATCTTTCAGTACGATATTCCATTAGAGGCTCCTATGATTAAAATCGTCAAGTTGTCATGCATTGCAGAGAACACCACTGAATGATTCAATGCAACTTTGAAAAGGTTCAATAAGACAATGACGGAAGGTTAAAATTTATTTCAAGTACAAAACAACATGCCAAGCTATCATTGTAAAGTCATCTCAATTTCAGTCACAAACGTAAACTTTTCATTGGAGTATTAAGTTTCAAACTATTGTAAGTTACATTGAAAGATGTACCTACTTTTCTAAGATTTCGATATATGGCAGGTCTTGAACTTTTTACATCTCAAATCAAAATAAAAACCATATTTCTATACATCAAATACCATTAATGTCTTTGGAAGAAAATAAACCGAAACAAAATGAGAACAGTTTATCACCAACCATATTGGCACGGAAATATCGAAAAATTAGGGTGTATTATATAATCTGCTCTGGGTCTTGAACAAAAAGAGAAAGCAGTGATTTTATTTATCAGAAATATATATCTTGACTTAGTTCCCTAGCCACGGTATTGTTTTGCTGTTTAAACTGACCTGGTGCCACCCACCTGTTTTGACTCGTTTCCTGCCGTGGTGTCCTCTCGGTCACCTTTGCCATTTTCGGACGCCCAAAGGTGTTGGTTCTCCCCGTAGTTTGGGCTCTCGAGTCCTCTTGCTGATTGACATCAGGTGAATATCAAGGAGCCAAACCACTTCTGGTGGCCTTCTTCATCAAAGATGACCAAGTAGAGGTCAGCTAGATCTACGACAAACTTCTCACTACTGGGGGGGGGGGAGGTTGTTCTAATTTCGAGGGGCCCAGAGTAAACTTTTGAATATGCTCTATAGTTTTATTTATTTTCAAGAAAAGCAAGCCACTTGATTTAGATAAACTTACAGACATATTACATTCATTTAATGTAGTGGTTCTTCAGCATAACAATTAAGTTTTTGAGATAGATAGATAGGTCGACAGGTAAAGATAGACCAAGATATAGAAAGAACAGATGTGAGAGGCATTAGAAAATCAAAACATTTTTTTCAGAATTTCATTTGCTGCGTAATAAATATCGAAACATTGATAATTTTAAACCTGTGTTGATATCTTAAACGGTAGGTTTCAACCAACTTCCAAACGTGTTTTATGTTTGTCCGTTTAAATTTTTTTTTATTATTTGTCAATCGAAGAAATTTTGTGCAGTAAATTCATGCATATATGAAAGTGAATAAATCTCACCTAATTGCCAGTTATTTGTATGAACATTCCGATTAGAACAAAAGTTAAGTGGGGGACAAAGCTAAATTTTGAATTCACCATAGCTTGTTCATTGATCCAACTAATGTATAATGTGTTTGCCTTTTTTATCTGCCTATGTGAGACTCTTTAACAACCACTCCCTCTCTATTTCTTTCTGCCCCTCCCCCCTGCCTCTGCTCTACCATGTCTCTTCTTTCTCCCTCTTTAGTTTTTCTGCATCTCTATACGCCTACGTTTATCTTTTTTCCCCCTTTGTTTTACTCCTTTGACGAATTTTAATGGTTTTTATTTAATCTGCTTTAATTTAGTTTCCACATTCCTACGACTCAATCTCTTGCCTTCTACCTATTATTGAATATGTCAACCTTATTTTCCTGCATCTTTGAAAGATCCTTGTTACCGCATGCTTTAAATACAGCTTTATGTTATTACGATGAAGAATAAAGGTAAACTATATAATAATTGTGATTCCTCAAAGAAATACAGTAAGCACCTAAAACTATCAAGAAGTACGAAAGCCCACCACACCGGACAGTGATGTAAAATAACTGTGATTAAAATTAATGAGAAATAACGCGTAAATAAACACGTTAAAGTACATGTTGCATAATTATATGTATTTAAAAGGGACCTAAAAAATTCACGAGTAAAAATGGTTGCTATTTATCTAGACTATAAAACTCAATACAGTCTCGATGGTCTTTTAGCGTTGCATGCAAATTGCCTAAAACCCAAAAAGACTTATTTAAGAAATGGCAACAGTAGCAGAAAAAAAACGGGGAAACAAATCGTGTTCATTTCTCAATAGAAAAAAAAGAGAAAGAGCGCGGCAGTAAATAGTTTGACAGATAGGTGAACCATCAACGAACAGGTGAAAATGTCAAACACAACCGGACGAAGCGTTTGCTATTCTGTACACAGTCTCCTGCCTGCCTGTCTAAAGCCTGGCTTGGTCAGGTCGGGTCAACACTCAACACTCACTACAGCCAGGGTTAGATGGAAAGCAGAGAGAGAAAGAATAAGCATATAACCACACAAGTTAAGGATAATACAAAAAAATCAAGAAAGCTCGATTCCAAAAAAAGGAGTACTGATTAGGATTCTTTTCTTTGAAAGATAAAAACAGTGGTTAAAAATCGCATTCTTTACCTTTAAGATAATTGTTTTAATACAGGTAAAAAGACAGAGACTTGCCGATAAAGCGAGTTATATAAGAAAAAAAAAAGAAAAAAATAGTATAAAACAGAAGAATATCGGTAGAGAGATATTGAAAAAGGGTGGGGGGAGTATTTGAACGCAAAAATGAAAAGTTAGATATATGGATCGCAGATAGACAAATTTGAAAAAAAAATAGTTGTGAAGGCAAGATAGACAGTAAAGTAATCGAAGGCGCAGAAAAAAAGAAATATTAAAAAGAAATTATAAAAGACACCAAAAAGTCCATATGGCTAAAAGTAGCGTCAGACTAAAAGGCATTCACATCAAAAGTCATTATTTAAGAAAAAATCGAAACTAATCAAATATTTGTGTATTTAAGAAAGTCCGATAGCTTACACAAAGCTTATCAGAAAAGTATATAGTTATTGATTGTGTGTATTTTAATAATCTCTGAAGAATTAGATGGTTAAGCCGTTGGGACTCCTTTATTCCAATGGCTCGCTTATGTAGAGTTTTCTTGGTCAGGTTTATTTATTTTGGTTACCCCAGTGGATGGT
>BMAT01009303.1:27954-42693 GCA_019649035.1 Elysia marginata
TGAGCTGGGGCCAAATTTCGAAAGTTGTAGTTTGTCAGGAACTCCATTATGAAAAAAAGTGAAACTTTGTCAGTAGGCTACCCTTAAAATGAAAGGTAGTTTAGCGGTATAGTATTTTCATTTTTCTCAAACATGTAAAAAGAAAACTTTTAAAATTTACATTCACTCTTTTCCGCGCCACATGGTATTATCACGGTCAAGTGCCTATATGTAGGCATTATCTCTGAAGAAAACGCACATAAAAATTAGCGCGGATAGATTTATCATATTTTGAAACACTTTTAAAACCAAAGCAATTCTAGACTGAAATCTCTAAATGGATCATTTCGGTCTAAATGCCTCTTTTCTATCTTTGGAACCAGTGGAATCCGCTTAAGATAAACCCTGTTTAAGGTAAACTTGGAGTTAAGATAAACTGGGTTTTTTGTCTCTTTCCCTTTTTTTTCTTTACAATGATACTGCTTAATATAAACTTTGGATAAAACAAACTTTTTTATTTGGGCCCAGAAGATTGCCGCAATCTTAAGAGGATTCCACTGTAATCGAAATACACGATGTATCCAATCCAAACGGGTCCATTTATCCAAGTATAGTGTACGTTGTCGAGAATATCAAGCTTTACAGCATCTAGCTTTGGAGAAATCGCCTAACCAATCACGTGTACTGAGCTCAAACACCGTCCTGCCATTTATTACTTGCAATTTTTTTTTGCTTTTCACAGTAAGTAAAGGTGGTCAATCCTCTGCTAGCATGGTCTCAGTGTCTACAGCACGCTGAGCGAAAGATTCCAGCTGAAGGCGATTTCTGAGGAGGGTGGACATGCGCATTAGTTTGAAAGACAAGGCTAGCTCATTACTCACCTCAGTTTCCACATGCATAGATCCGGTCTGCTTGTATTGGTCATTAATATTCTTTTTGTTTTTCACTTTTTCCTCCACCTGTCTAGACTGTTATTCTTTTCTGCTAGTGGCTCACCCAGGTTGCTTTGTACATGTATAACTGGAAGAACGTTTCAGCAGAGAGAATGAAATATCTCTCTCTTTCTCTTCTCTCTTTTTCTCTCTCTCTCCCTCTCTCTTTCTACCCCTTTCTGTCTCTCTCTCCATTTCTCTCTTTTTTATTCCTATCTTTTTATCTATTCATTTTATGCACTCCTCTAAATGTAGAACAAAAATATCATTCCGGTGCTTAAAATGAAATAATAATAATTTGGTTTCTTCGTATCTTCTTATTATTCTTGCACATCTTTTTTATACGTTTTAAAGGAAGGAATATGTACTAGGGGGCAAAATTAACGTAGGAGGAAAAGGTTGAGAGTTCTGGTTGAAATCCTAACGACCTTTGGCTACAAAGTTTATCACTTTTGCACAGGCTCCATGCACGTTTTACCAGGCAGGTTTGTTTAGTCAGCCTGTTGCTGATGGTACCTTTATTATCCTATGTCCAGCCAGCTATAGCTAATCCATCAGCATTAGGAAAAAGCTAAAGACTGCACGGTGCATTTCCCGTGTTTGATCTTAAGTTGTTTTGTTGTTTTTACTTATTTGTTTTAAGAATTTATTCATGTATTTTAAAAAAATCTGGTAGCTAACCGAAAAAGTTTGCTTTTAAACATACTGTTAAAAAAATTTATCAAAGTAAAAAAGACAGAGGTTGTTAGGGGGATATACGTCTGACAAGAGTATCGGTGCTCTCACAGCGGTTTAATTTTTAAAACTTCTTGAAATTAATAGAGAAACCTCTTATGTGTGTGTCTGAATTGAAAGTCGTTGAAAAACATAGTTTTTATTTAAACTCACAAATCATATGCGGTAGGAAATGAAATAGGAAGGAGGAAGAAGAAGAAAAAACTGAAAAGCTTTAAAATCAATCCCAACTGCATCTCTCTCTGTTTTCACTTGCGGGTGACCAATTAGAGTGGAGCTTTATGCCAGGCATGCAGAGAGATTGAAGAGCAAGTGAGCGGCAGCCTGGCTTCATCATTCTCCGCGTCGTTAAAGATGCGTTCAATGTGAGCCAAGTACTACAGCAGAGGTGATATGGCCTGGCGGCTCGGCCATGTCAGGAGGGGGTAGCACCAGGCGATGATCTCTTGTCAACTTCTCTAATGCGTTTCTTTTGATCTATGAGTTGACCTGAGCATGAACCTGCAACAATTGCACGATCTAATTTGGTTTTCTAAAAGGTGGCAAAATGCAATAACATGTTTTATAGTTTGCTTATCTTTGCCGGAACAAAAATAACAACAAAAACCAAGATTATGATCCAGAGAAGTATAAATCTTTTTACTTCTGTGCATGTATCTCTCTCATTGGAAAACCTACGTTTGCGCATTTTATTCCATCGCAACATTCACTATTCTTTATTCAATTTTAAATCCCCACCAAAACTTCGTTCCGGAGGTAAGTTTTGCTATCCAAACAAATCTTTTTTGAAGCAAAAGTCATACTGAGAGCTTTATTCTATAGTTTATCCGAAATCTATATTTGTCCACCGGATTAAACTTGCCTGTATGTAGAGAATGTGTTATGACTTGCCATGCCAAAAGTCTGATATTGATCAACTTGCATCAGCATGAACATGCCCTAACAAATGAAAAAGAGACGGGAAAGAAGGGGGGGGGGAGAGAGAGAGAGAGAGAGAGAGAGAGAGAGAGAGAGAGAGAGAGAGAGAGTTGCCTTTTTTTATATCTCAAGAATTTTGCCGAAACATTATTAATTACAAAGTCCTCGTATTTCTAAGCGTTAAGATCGTGAACACACATAGACAGTATGGCACGTGTGAAGTCGACTGTGAAGCTAGGCTTGAAAGAGGTGCACTTAAAGGCTACACAGACTCACTTGTTATTAAAGAGAGAATATAAGTCTGAGAAAAAGAGAATTATTCTACAGCCTTCCACACATGTTGATGTCTCCCTGCGAGTCTGATTGCTACAAAACAGAACGGTCAATAAAACGTACAAGATCCCGTTGCTCTACAATAGAGAATGGTGTAGATGTAAATTACTAGATGAAAAATAATTTTTTGGGGGGGTCAATATTCTAGATGATAGAAATCTTAGTCCTGTCATCATTGACAACAACTGCAATTTTTTAAAGGTCTCTTGATCCGTTCTCTCTCTCTCTCTCACTCTCTCTCTCTCTATCTCTCTCTCTCTCTCTCTCTCTCTCTCTCTCTCTCTCAATAAATGGTGATTGTAAATGTGTCATTATTGAAGCTGATGTGACGGTTTCAGAATCCTTTCCTTTGACCTAAATGGCATGCTATGCGTATGAAAGCGTTATGTGTGGCCAGGACCATTGATAAACCAGTGTGTGGAACCATCGGACACCAAGGCAACCATTGATTTTAAAATATTGCTCAAAATGATTTAAATTTGGATTTTTTAATCTAAGACTTAGTAGGCTAGGAAAAAAGTATTTTATAGAATGTAACGTTGCCATGTTCCTGGAATGAACGCCAGTCCAGTTTCCTTTTATGAAAACTATCAATAAAAACGACAGATTTTCATTGAAAAAATCATTACTTAACAATCTTGAAAGCTTAAATATATTTGGCTTAGTCACATTCCGTCTACTTCTTTGATATTTTTTATCGGCATATACCTCTTAACTGTAAGATTTTCTAAATGTAAGATTTTCCATGTAGCAGATTTTATGTTTGACAAAATCACTTTTGCAAGTATTGCACATAGAAAGGTAGGAAAAAGTGTGAGGGTCATCTTGCTACTCTTACATTCGAAAACGGTTTACTAAAAAATATTGACAAAAAATCTAGACATTGAATTTGTTATCAAGTTTGGAGGCGCGGATTTGACAAGCCGACTTTGCTTGCATCGGGCTCTTACTTTTTCTCTTCTCTGTTTACCTTCTGCGTAACACCATTCTTTCTAGAATTTATTTACGCCTTTCTCTAATCCTGCTCATTATCTCCAACTCGAACTGACCTGCCCGAAGTCCATCCCTTTATAGGATCACCAGCGAGTGCCGTGTTCGATCCCAGCGTACCTGGTTTATCTGCTAGCCTATCCATCACCGCCTGTTATAAAGGCATCCAACCGGCCATACAGACGCTCTCACGCTTGTATCCTTGTAACCGTGCTATCGAGGGCTCCGGTGCTAAACCAAACGGTCAACATGATAAGGCCTATCATTCTAGCCGCAGAACAACACTGCCCTCCGGTCAGCTGGTGAGTACGGTCCGCACCAGGGTGTAGACGGGACGATGTGGAGAGAGTGCGCCTGTTGTTTTAAGTAACCAGGGCCTTATTTATCACTGCTCGAGAAGAAACATGCAAGCTTTCTTTTTCACACCTATACACAAAGTAAGCCGACTACGCACGTCACCTATCGCAAACATTTTTTTACTGTTGGTCTTTATTTCAAACGTTATTTTGTGTGAGTATTTAAGTAGGCCTGCAACTTACAAGACCGCAACCCATCAGCGAGGGCCCTAGACTGGTCGATGATCTTGAAGTTTTCAATCCCGACCACCTTGCGAGGATTGGTTGTAAGGGGACGTTGGTGCAGTATCTGCAGTCCCTGAGGAGTCCAATCCATCGATGCTGTTTTTGAAGGAATCATGAAACTGAATCTTTTTTTAAACTTTCCAATCGGTATTGTCGCTTTTATTCTATTAACCAGGACTTTTCTCAAATGTTAATTCGGTTTATTAATAAAACTAACGGCTTTCAACTTGTTTCCCCCGCTCGTCAATAGTGTGAGGAAAGCAACGCTTTCTTTAAATTTGCAGAATAACCAAAACTTAAAAAAAATGATTTCGAAATTGATGAAACTGTATGTTATAACAAAAAAGATTATAAATTGTTAGGACACAGCTATACGTTCTTGTATCTTTTTTAAGCTAATAAACTCCTATGTACAAGAAATATCCGTAAACGCCATAACAGAGTTATGAACACTAATAAATGTGAGATTAAATCCCATTTTACTATTTCATAAAGCTATCACAACAAAAAAGTGTAATTGTTATTCAAGTAGAAATTGTAAAGCAAACTTGCGTTGCTGTCATAAAACAGAAAAGGAAGAACCAATTCTTCGTTTTGTTTCGTTAAAAGACCTCGAATATGCTAAGTGATTACAATCTTTCATGATCATTGCCGGAAATCAAGGGGTTCCAAAATGCACATGGTGTGCTATCATATTAGACTTTGCCGACGCTAGGGACACATATTTATCATGGCATGAAGGAATCATCGTTCTAGTCATACTTTTTTGGAGATAGTACGCAGGTATTCATATGATCTTTAAGATACATCTTATGAAGATAGGCCTATAGACTGATCCAATAAAAACATGGAATTCCAATATAATTTCTCTTCTCTTTCTCTGTTGACCATTCACCTTTTCTTTGACCAGCCCCATTCCATTTCCTTTCTTTTCTCCCTTCAGCCTCCAGAGCTTTGGCCTTCTGTATAGTTGAGGTAGCCGCTAAAATTATTAAACAAAGCCACACCCAACATCTCATGTGGCCGACATGCCATAAAACATTGGAACAAAAATTGATGTCATTTCCTCTTACATCCAATTTCTTAGCCGTCGATTTCTGTATGAGCAGTGAGTTCAAGGACCCTGCCCTGCCCTCCTCATTTCGATCTGACACCATCATCATATTACTTGTGCAGATCATTCTATAGACTTGAGACACTCATGTGGCGCTATAGAGTAATTCTCAGTCCCGTGGAAACAGTAAACATTATCGTGCAGCAAGTTGAAATAAACCTGTCTTGACAAAGTGATAGAACTGTCTATCATAGGCGAGACCTGTGAATGTGCCCACGGCATGGCTATATCCTAAATAATTCTGACTATCGGTTTGTTTAATACTGTTCGTATCTTTCTATTCTAGCTTATCTTGATATGCAGATGTTATTGCAATCATACCTCTTCTCTTCTTTTCACGCGTTCTTCGCCCTTCTTCCATCAATCTTTCTAGAACAACTAAATTATCCGGTACCTAACTTTTTTCTATACAATCTTGGACTCCTGCTTGCTCCCATCTGTACACTCATCCTCTTCTTCTATAGTTTTTTTTTCATCTGAGCCCTCTAATATATTCTAAATTTTGAAATATTTTGAAGCTCTTTTTTACCTCATTTAAATGCTTTTATTTTTTTATATTGTTTGCTTCCACCTTGTTTACACCGCGTCTCCCTCTTTTTCCACACGAATGCCGTTTCTAATTCTCTTCGTTTTCCTTTCTCTGTTTCTCTTTCTCTTTTTCTGCTTCTTTTTTCTCTTTGACCTCGATTTGCCCTGTCTCTCTTTATCTGTTTGTTTGCTATCTCAGTCTTTGAATCTGTTTCTATCTACTTTTCCGTGCGTCATCTCTCTCTCTCTCTCTCTCTCTCTCTCTCTCTCTCTCTCTCTCCCTCTCCCTCTCTCTTCTTTTGCGTTTGCGCTTCAACAATACTTTATAAACATACGTGTAGAGACAATATTGACCATCGTGAATTCTAATTACTCACTTTTTGTCATTTTTCTTCATGAGTCCTATAATAGCTTTCATTCTCTGTTTTTTTTTCCTTTGATCTAACCTATAAAGCTCTCGTTAACATTAGTCCCTGTTCCCACCACTATATCCTACATCTAAAACACTAATACTGCACCAGCTAAAGGAAGAAGATACATTGTATAAATTTTGCATTAATCTCATGCGGTTACAACAAAGGCAAAATAAATTAGGAGATTCTGTTAACACTTGTTTGTATCATTCTTTAGAAGTTGGGAATAAAGACAAGTAGCAGACTAGCTCTTGTAAACGATTTTTCTTGTCCTTTTCCTATCGCAATCATGCAATTTTTGTTTTCTGAAAAATCACCGAAGGGCACGTTTGAGCCGGATCGAGTACATCATAATCAGGTCTCAGAGGGTGGAAACCTGTAGAGAATAATGTAGCGTCGTCAGTCTAAAGTTTGTTCTCTATCAAAAGACTGACGTTCAATAACAGCGGTAGATGATGCTATCAAGACTCCGGAAATTGGACTGGGGCTCTCCTAACAGCTGTAGAGATGGCCTGCAGGCACACCACGGACGCCTTGCTGGTCTTTGAGAGGCTTTCTGTGTTAGTCCAGTAATGAAGAAGAAGGTTTTGTCTTCGCTCCTCATCTGATGTTTTCGCCTTCACTGAACTTGTAGAAATAACTCAAGGCGATTTCTGATGATATCGATAACTTTTGATTCAACAAATTCAGGTCAGGTAGAAAGAAATTATCGTGATGAATTTCGATTTTAAATCGAGTGTCGCAAAGCGACAGAGAAACTTCTAGAGAGCAAAATCAAAGCGTGGTGTCTTGAAGCAAAAGAAAAGCAACATGTATTGTTACATTTTACACTATGATGAGAGTAAAAACTTCAAGTACTATAGATACATGCTGAGCGTATGATATAACTTGCAAGCGCCGAAAGATCTGTTCAAACTTAAAGTGTTAAAGGCTCATTGAAACTCTTCTACAAAATTAAATGGAATTTATAATTGTGTGTCAAAATCAGCTATTGAATCATCAAGAAAAACAAGAAAAAAAAAAGAGGTAATATATCGGTCTTTAAGAAAAAAGGTTCCAAAACAGAGTTTCTTACTCATTTACCTGCCATGGGTATTAATTGACGTACTGATTTTCGTTTGACAAAATAGTTTAGTGAAATTCCACAACTGAATCGCTGGTATAAAAAGTACAATTACTCAAATAGATAATGCAGAATTTGTAACAGATTTTAATTAACTATTCAGAAAAAAGTTATTGCCTGTCAAATTTTAAAAAAATTATGTATTCAATGAACTGATTATATAACTTAATTTTTTTTTGTTTCATTTGGCCTTTTTGTCTTCCGCATTGGAAGTTTCCATTCTTTTATTAACATGATTTTAGTTATTTAGCAATCCTTTCAAGAACATATTCAGAAAACTATCTTATTTGTTTACAAAAACAACGGGTTCTTTTTTTTAAATACCACTGCATGTAAATTGTGGTTGTTTGCAATTTCAGTTTCATCTAGAAGAAAAATAAAGTAAAATGAAGCAGCAAAAAATCTACCCACTAAAATCATCATCCTCGATTCCAATGGTTTTCAGGCATTGGTAAGACCACCGGCCGTGCTTGGACTGCCAAGAAAAATGACCACCATCTCGCCCATTCAAATGTCAGGTCAATAAAGCGAGAAGATATTCGTTCCACCTGGAGGAGAGACTGATTTCCTGCCAAACAGGCCGCTGTTTTGTTTAGCCCGTATCGACAAACAGCATCCGCCTGACCTAACCCCATGACCACAAGTCAAAAACAATAGCGTGCAGCCAAGAGGCCCGACATGCCATTTGAATTATGCTCTGATTGGGAGCATCCCTAGCATTTCATGTGAGCTTTATTGTCAGACTGATGTGGGCACTGTGTCCTTTACTTTCATCTTTCAGTTGTCTTGTCTTGTTTTACATGTCGTTCACCTCTTATGGTTGGAATAATGGTCTAGTTCGGCTTGGTTTGTGTCGCCCGCAGTGAAAATGTTCATTTTCTATCAACTTTCTGTGGTTTTTTTTATCTATTGCCTGACTACTTATCTGTAACTGTTGTATATTTCTGTCTTTATTTCTCTGTCTGGGCGTCTCTGGTTCTGATTCTCAGTAAACCGCCTGTTTATCTATCTACATTAAAAAAAAAACATTTTTGTCCATTTTTTTTATATTAATGACCACCCCTTTCCTTAGAACAGCCTCCAAGTAAAGCCTCTATTTTGTCTCTAACCCAACAACGGGGCCGTTGAACTTAAAGAAACCAAATTCAATGATTAGTTGCCTATTTGTGTAGGCTTTCTTGGAAAGTTCCAGGGACAATAAAAGGATTTACATGCAGGTTAGTAATATGCTTAATACCCTTTATTATGAGTAAGCAGCATGGAAAAGACGCTTAATACGCTTATGAACTATGTTGGTTTCGTTTGTATAATTTCAGAAAAATTTACATAAATAACTAAACCATGGGAAAAAAGAAAGTACCCTTCCAACTGAAAAGGTCACTAAGAAAATGCTGGTCAGATTATGCGGGAGATTTATTGACAACAGGACGAAACAAGAGAAGCACGAAGCAGACAGACTGGCTACTGAATGAATGGAACATATATCCCTTACTGTGGAAGCTCTTGAAAAAGTCAAAGTGGTAGAAAAACCTCTCCTCTCAATCATCACAGCCTTTGTCCACCGCAGCTCCCTTTGTATGGCTGGAAAAACAAACAAAAGATGCTGTTATATGCTACTGGCGTCCTAGGCTACAAACACTGCAGGTTTCATCAATAAATATGCCATAGATCAAGGTCCCTTCACCATTGCCATAAATGGTACAGACAGCAGGGGAACCGGGTCTCGAATACCAAATGCAGTCAAGATTAATGTATATACATGTAGCACTTTTTATTATAGCATTGGTATTACAGTTACTATAATAAATCAATTCACACATTGCGAAGACTATAATAGTTTTTACAGCTTGGTAGTGTTCTATCAGACTTTCAATTTTTTTAATTACCGGTAAAACTTTTTGGATATTGAGATGAATGCAGAAACCAGTTGAGTTCGGTGTCTTTAGGGGAGCAGAATACAAAACCAAATAATGGTAAAATATATAGTTCATTGTTTTCCGTTTCCATGAGATGTTCACAAGGTTTCCTGTGTTTAAACAAAGCTACCCAGTCACATCAGCTGTCGAAATTTTGTTTGTTTCCAAAGTTATCGTATGAGTACGTGCGTTAGATATGAAAACGCTTAACAGCTCTTCAAATTCTTGAAATTTAAGAAGATGGCATCTCCGAAAATGAAGAAATGTTTGAAAGCAGTGGCTAGAAAACAAAACTCTGTTGCTATGGTAAAGATGATTTTTTCACACTTTCGCTAGTAATCTTTTAACGACTGTAAGAGGGTGATCTCTAATCAGTGAAATGCACTGAAACAATATTTTCCCTAGATAATATTTAAATTTGGAGTAGGCGTTAAACTTAGAAATTTCAAATGAACATTGCAGCAGTATGATTAGAGTCATACACTGCGTTTACCTCAGCGCTATATCCGGTTAAAAAAAACAAACAAACGAAAATGGTTTGAGTGGCGCATAAGACGGGGGCTACACTGATGCACTTGCCAAACTGTATATATACTGCTTGAGCGCTCTGTATAAAAAGGATTGTAATTGTCCGTTTCTGTTGTTTAAATTGACCTACATGTATTATTCATACCTAAACAAGTTGATCGATCGAAATTTTGCTGCAGAGGGAGCCTTCCTTTAGTAAACCTGACACTACTACCATTACTGACATTGGCACCACACATGCACCTGGAAAACATTGCCGAAGAGCAAAAAGAAATAAAACAACAGGAAACAAGTCTAGTGCAACATGCACAACTGTGCAGACATAAGTAGATGCTAATTAAATGATTAGATAGGTGAGCTTAGTTCTGGAAATAGTGTAGAATTAGCACGTTGCTCAACGCTTCCTAGACTGCTGGTCAAAGATAACTCGTCTGGTGTCAGCGGGAGTCTTGCTTGTGACTAGTCTGAAAGTAATGAGATCGCCATGAGAAAACAACGACTGTTTGTGAGCAGGTTACAGCGGTGAAGAATCCTTAGCAGACAACCGAGCAGAGCTAAGGTGAGTGCGAGCAGATTCAGTAGACACCCTGGTGGGATTTGGCCGCACCCTACTGGGCTTAGATCTGTGTGGAGAAATAATACCTTTCTTGAAGCTGAATCTAGTTTCTTCTACGTACCGTCAAGATAATATAACTGGAAAGTTAAGACTTACAGTCTTTTACAATTAAACACGAAATATAATATATGAGTCTGTACTTTGTGCATCCTGTGGAAGGAGGTTAATGAACATGTGCAGAGTGAACATGACTTATGAGAAATTAATTCGTAGACACTTATTTATCTCACAATCGGCGTCTTTGTATAGATAAAAGCTGAACAGCAGCAACCAAGTCAAGCGTCTAGGCCGTTCGAGCAGGGGTGAAGGAGAAAATTGATAGGGCGAAGAATGACATGTAGGTTTGAAGCAATTATAGATAAACAAATGTCAGTAAGGTTAACTGTTAATTAACGAAGCGGAGCGTCCTATGAGAGTAATTTGCAAGGTACTCCAGCACCTAGTGGCAGCCTGAGTGATTGGATAAACAGACTCCTTTGCCCACAAATTACTAACACCTAGCAACTACTATAGATTCTGCATGCTCATGTTGTGAGTAGCAGCAGCATTCCCCGTTTTCAAGGTAAGCAGCGACTTTTTTACAGAGCGGTGTGAAGCCAGGGCGGAAGTGAGGGGGGGGGGGGGCTAGATAGAAGATATTGATAGAAGAAAGACGCATAGATTTAATGGTAGACACTAGACAGGACTTCGAACGCAGAAACAGATTTGTAACACGAGTAGATAACACGTAGAAGTTTTGAAGAAGAAGGCTTCTTTCATTTTGCCGAAGAATAAAAGTATTGCCTGAAGTTGGTTTGGTATATCGGTGTCTTTACTAAAAAAAATTACATTTATTCCTATGAAAGCTTGAAAGTTTGCAGAGTCAAAGCATTGATCATCTCTTTCGAGTAAACTAAATACAAGTACGTGTGATAAAGCTCCCTACAAAAAGTCTTAATTTTTCGGGGGAATATAAAAAATGTGAAAAATTATCAGATGCTGAACAGGTAATCAACAGGTTAAGAAAGGATTGCTCATTTAGTACATAGAGTAAACATGGTAATGCTTTATCTTTTCTGATTTTGTTGATTTTGTTTGTCACTTGTCCTTTTTTAAAATTGTTTAACAATTCTTCAAAATATCTCCCACGTATAATTACTCTTTAATAGCTGAAATGCGTTTGATCCTATCTGCTTTTTTTTATTTTATCACACAACTGTCTTACATGTACATTTATCATAGCTCTGCGTTCTAACTAATAACAACTAAGCATTTCAGTAAAGAAACATACAGTAACGTCCTTTTGTTTTCAATATTATAGTATTTATTTGCATTTCATTACTTAAAATTTCATCTCCTAGTTCTCAACGGTGTGGAACGATATTGGATTTGGTGTAACGGCAACAGTTTCAGTTTTCTTTGTTTCAAGTTCCCCCCGCAAATGTTTTTGATCCCCGAGGAGAAAGGCACTATAAAACATGCAATTGTCAAAGTTCAATGGCGAGAGTGTTCCTTTTATTCTTGTCTCTGCTTCATTACTCTATAATCCACAGTTACAGTGCTTGTTGGGGCGATACTCCAGGCTGCGTGCGGGGAGTTCCCAGTGGAGATCTCGACAAGATGACAACGATGATCGATAGAACCGAGACAACAAACTCTATCCTAATCATTTAATGACATTATGAGGCCTGGACTGTAGATTTGGGTCGACATTTTCCTCTCGATTTGATATTATATGGCTTAAACACACGTACACACAGTGTCCCTGTTTGTAAAGACACAATGTTGACTGTTTGGCTACTCTTTGACGTGCTCATTAACCTTCTGGGGCACAAAACATCTTTCTAAGGCGAATGTCAAGCTCTAAGCAACGAGTTTATCAATTGATAGTGACAGACTGGCCGTGAAAGTTTGTGTATCACATCGTTTGAATCGTTTTAAAATTATCATTGACATTTTGAATAATTGTCTCATGCGTTTATAAGTTTAGAGGTTTACCCAATTGAAGAAAGAGAAAAAAATGTCTTAAAATACATGCAACTTTACTTCTTTTTTGAAAAAAGACCCAACATGTTTTGCAATAAGCTGTCTATTTAAAAATTTTTAGACATTGCTTTAACGTTTTGGTTGTATATTTTTTGCTCTTTTTTGTCATGTTTGAAAAAATGTCAAAATTCACATAGAAGTAAAATCTAAAGAGAGAAAGAGAGAGAGAGTACATTTCATCTGAACCTATAATGACCTATAATAGTCTACTTTACTATAACATTCATTATGTCAGGATCTGTCAGCCTCACTGAGCATTGCTTATTTTCAATACATGTATTTATGTAACTTTATATTGACTGAATAAACTTGGATTAAACTGAAATGAATCCAAAATCTCTTTTTTTCGAACACCAAAAATGCAAGAAGAGCTTTTTGAGCAATGCATGTCTACTGTAAAAAGTTGCTAGGTCAATGGTATATATTTAGGAGATTTATACCGGTAATTGCCATCCATAAATATTGCTGATTCGATTTGGATATTTTATCTCAGTTGAATTTTTTGTTGTTGTGAGTTATATAAAAGTATAGGCTCTATCTAAAAAATTCCATCGTTTAAATACGGGTAACTTGAAAAGCAATGTTTCCATCATAGTAATATCTATTGCAGCCTCTTGTTTATATATTCTAATGTAATTAATAAATATAAATTTATTTAATCATGTATTTAAAAAAGTACTTAGCGCATAACGCTTGACAATGATTACATCACTCGCCCATCAAGACGAAGCACAGTTAAAGCAAAAGAAAAAGACAACTTTTATGTTTGTGTATGTTTGTTTGATTAATTCTGTCTGTTTGTAGTGTCGATGTAATAATAAAATTATATGATAAAAAGACAGACTGCTTTGGTACGAAAAAGAAAATGATCTAATCAAGATTTTTTGCCAAAATAGCTCTTGAAAACCTGACTATTCAAGTATTAAAAGCGGCTGAAAATGAACACGGAAGTACCCAATCAAGTAACATACAGGTAACAGAACTCTATGTCCCTCTTCAAATTACAATTTGCCGTTTAAGGAGAAATCATTAATTACTCTCTAACGAACGAAGACAAAGAAAAAACAATAATATTTTTAAAGAATACATAATGCGACGTGACAGTTACATCAAAATATTGCTTTCTATTCTTATTTCTATTTCCTCTTGACCTATTTTTTGCTTGAACTGTGGTAACATTGGTATAATCAGGCATGCCAGGAAAAAAACCTGAGAAACAGAAAGTCCAATTACTTATTTCCCGGTGTTTTTACATCGATTACATATTTTCTATTCTATTTGTAAGTTCATGTAGCATTACAAATGTCAACTTCCATCAACTCCTTGTTACCAATCGACCGAATTGCTATGTATACATTTTAAATCCCACTCTCCAGTCTCTTTCTTTCTCTCTCCCTCCCTTTCTCTCTCTCTCTCTCTCTCTCTCTCTCTCTCTCTCTCTCTCTCTTTCCACCTCGAAGTTTGCTTTTAATCTGAATGCATTTTACTTTTACCGTATTGTTTTTCTGATCTTCTAATTAAAAAACCCAGCAAGCCTCATCTACTCATGATCTTGAAGATTACAGTGATTGATTTCTGGCCACCAGAAGTTGTAGATGCCGTTTTTGTTTTGTATTGTTTCCTTTTTTTCACCAACTATTTCTTTTCAAAGAAATGATAGTTAATATTTTACTGTATAGCACAATGTGAAAATGCTGTTCTAATAATAAAAAAAATAATAATGATGAAAAAAGAAGAAGAAGAGGAAGAAGAAGAAGAAGAAGAAGAAGAAGAACAAGAAGAGGAAGAGGAAGAAGAAGAAGAAGAAGAAGAAGAAGAATTGAATTGAATTGAATTGAATATTTTTTCAGTATTTAAGGCCATCGGCCCAAATTCAATTGATGCACATGTATTCATAAACATATACATATACATATAATGGTTGATCACAATGATACATCAGAATAAACCTTTTATATATATAATATAATATACACACATATTATTATATATATATATATATATATAT
>BMAT01009305.1:3514-15561 GCA_019649035.1 Elysia marginata
TTATTGCCTCAAAAAATGATCAGTTTAGCAATATATAAATTTATAAATATTTTCTTTCTATCTGATCACAAAACAAACTTTAAAACTGAACTGAACTTGTGTGTATTAAATTCTCAGAACGTTCAAAATCATGGACGATGATGAAAACAGAAGCTTGGACAAAAAGGAATTTCACAAAGGCTTACATGACTATGGATTGGTTGAGATAAATAAAGAGCAAGCAGATGAACTTTTTGGCATATTTGATAAGGATGGCAGTGGTTCAATTGACTTTGATGAGTTCTTAGTCAGATTGAGGGTAAGTTATAGTATGATATTGTAGGAGAAAGCTTATGTGATAGGTTATTTTGTGTCTTTTTTGGTACATAAAAAGTTTGTTGTATTAAACATTCTAATTTCTATGTTTCAGTGGTTTAGGTGTTCTTTTGTCACTCTGATAATAATACTGTACTAATTTGAAATGAATTTTTAGTCAAAGCACTACTATTACTAAACGGCATCATCTCACTGTCATAACTTGCATTATCATAAATAAATATTTACCACTTCTAAAAACTTGTTTCAAAACCACGCATGACTTAAAGTAAAAACAAGGGATTTTGAAATCATTCTTCTCAGTACAATGGACCTCCTATCCAACAACATTGTACTTAACGAAACCTTGCATTCATCTAAGTCATATAATGTCCCATTACTTTTGTTGACTGATGTCTTAATTATACATGTATACATTGATTGCAAGCAAGTGGAAGTAATTGCCCTACTGGTTTGTTTTCTTAAAGCAGCCATCTGTTGTGTGCTGATTTGATTGCATGAGAACGAGACGCGCGAGAGAGAGAGAATTAGACATGATGATTGTATGACTATGAAAATTAGGAAGTACAGTAATTAAGTTTTTTATCAAAAGTAACTTTGCCTGTGCCTGATTTTTTAACAACTTTAAAATTCTTTTAACTTTTATAATTAACTTTTATAGAACCAACTTATTTTAAACCTATCTTTTTTTCATCAATCTAAAATGAAACTGAAACCAATGGTGGGCATTCTTTAGTCTATTCTTCTGATACGCTGTTGCTAGTAACTGTCAGTGATCAGGGTGAAAAAGGCTCACACTAGCAGAAGGATATGCTTACATTGACTGTTTTGAACATTTAATAATTCAAACTTACTTTTTGTAGCTAAGGCACCCCCTAGTCTTGCAGTTTTAGCAACAGCTCTGTTTTGCAACCTATCCCTCCAAAACTGACCAAGGTCATTGAAGAAGATGCTTATTAATGTAGTCCACTTCTATCGACAGTCTGTTTATCAACATTTCTACATACCAACATATTTTGCAGTTATGAAATTTTTTCTTCTATGTGGTTACTAAACAAATTCTACTTTATCAACTTTTCCCGCGTCTTTTTGGTTTATCTACATGCTGACTACTAAATAGGTTGGTAAAAAAGACATGCATAAACAAAACATGTAGAAAGAAAACCAAAAGAAAATTTGATTTTTCCAACATGCATAGATTTTTTTTAATTATAGAAAGACAAAAAGACTTATGAAACAGCAAACCACATGCCTTCTCAGCCCATTTCGGGTGATAAAATGATCAAGGGAAATAAAAATTGAGCTAGATTAGGTATAAATAAATTAATGATCTCTAATTCTTTGATGATCTCACTGTATTTCTCTCTTTGGCTTATTATTTTTATTAATTGTCATTACATCAATTTCCAAAAGCATATCGATTTGAGCAGATTTTACTGTTATTTATGATCAACAGGTCTATAGTAAGTAGTCGAAATCACTTTTTAATGTCGTTGAGACCAACTAATTCAAACCTGGATTTGCAAACCTGTAAATGGAATATATTTGTTTACTGAGAACTGTATTTGGATTACTGATTTTATGCTTTTTCCGTAATGAAGTTGATAATTTGGTTTTCAGATAATTTGAGGCTAAATGTTGTTCCTATGGGGTTCAAAATATCCATACTAGACTAAAAGACATATTTGTTAGTCATGCTAATTTTGCAAATTAGAAACTCAAGCCTATGTATTGTATGTTCTAAAAACGTAACTGAATATTGCAGCCTCCAATGTCACAAGCCAGAAGGAACTTAATTCACCTAGCATTCAAAAAGTTGGACAAATCTGGGGATGGGATTGTCACAGTGGAAGATTTGCATGGAGTGTACAACTGCAGGAAGCATCCCAAGTACCTGAGTGGAGAATGGTCAGAAGATCAGTGCCTTAGACAATTTCTTGATTCATTTGATAGTGATGACAAAGACGGAAAGGTAAAGAAATCTTCTCTTTTTCGATTATTTTTATTTATACTATTACTAATACCTTATGCATATCAGTAGAGCATAAATGGACAGGTTAAAACTTGTCCTTTAAATTTGCTATAAATATTGGAATATGTGGTAAGTATACATATAATTATGTATGTTAATTATTTCCTTTTTTTTTGCTTTAAGGCCTGACAAAATGATGAATAAAGAAAATGCTAATTATCCTTCCTCGCCCCCTCTCCCCTCCTTTTGTTTTGAAATAAATCCTCAAAATCTAGAAAAGCCCAGAGATAATAGAACAAAAACAGTTATAAATTTTTGTCATATGCATGACATTTATATTTACAACTGCATGTGTATTCAGATTTTTTTCTTGGGACGATCTTGAATTGTGCACATAAGAATCAACAGTTAAAGGAGATAAACTTACTTTAAAAATAGTTTTTGAACCTTGGAATGCGTTACATATTTTTTCTGTGTTTAATTAAAAGAGTAGTGTGCAAGGGAGTATATAATATTTTGATAGATCAGTTTTGTTTTCTGAAAGGATTTTACATTAGTTCTTGTATTATCTGGGCTTTTCTGGTAGATGTTTTGCTTTGGGCTATTGTTGTTGCTATACAACTGCTGGCAATGTTTAAGTACCGCACATTTTGCTTTGATAATAAACCTTATAATTTATCACTGATAAAAATTATCATTTCCTGGAAATAATAACATGAACCAAATGTTAAAAAAAATAAGCAAACATTGGTTTTGTACTTCAATAAGTAGTTTTAAATTAAATCTTTATGAACAAATACTTTTTCTTGGTCAGTGTAATTTATCAGCAGTGAACATCAACTAGTTGAGGTCATAAATTAAGATCATTTAGTTTTGTAAATTCTTTTGCATCATAACATCGCCAAGCACAGATTTACATTTAAATTTTGATAATTATGAATTGTTGATTGAGATTTCTTAATGATATTACTTTCATATCTTGAAAATCAATAAATGTTGAAAGAGTGTGACTTTTTAACAATATTGCAGGTTTCCCAAGCAAATTAAGTTGTCTGTTATCTTTTGCTTCAATTGCCAACAATAGTTTTCAAAAGTTTTTATCTGCATTTCAAGTGTGAACTCCTGACAGCGCTGTTAGGTCATAACTAGATTTTTAATTGCATTGATCATACTTCATAGTGAGGACTCGGCTTTTCATTGAGTAATGAAGCAAAAGCTACAAAAAAAAGATAAAGCCAGTCTTTCACAATGTTTAGGATGTAAAGGTAGTCCCATACTCGACATGAGCGTAGGGGAACAAGGAGCAGGGTCCTTGTTTTTCTAGGCACAGGGCATAGTGAGGTAGTTTGCCATTGCTTTCCTCGCCGCCTTTACTTTCGCCGAGTCTTAAGAGACCTAGCTACCCATCTAGTGCTGGGTGAGCACAGGGGAGCAAATAAAATTTAGCCCGGACTGTGGATCGAACTCGGGACCTCTTAGATAGCGGTCAACCGCGTTTAGGACGTGGCTATGCAAATATTTTGCCACAACGTAGGTCATGATGACTCAGCAATAAGCTGGGTCCGACTATGCATAATCATGAAATGTTACCATAGGCCAGCAGTAATTTTGAACACGAATTATTAAGGGATCAATGATGTTAGTTCAAACTAGTTTGGCAGGGCAATAGGGCTTAAAAAAGAAACAGGCAGGGGAAAACAAAGTAGTTAGTCAAGCTAGTGATTTTGAGAGAGAACCGTTTGATGAATATCAAGGCTTTAGTGTACATCTAACCTAATGTAAACAACTAAATTGTTTACAAAAATTTGAGTGCAAGGTTGGGAGTGAAAAGGTTGCTTTAGTTTTAATTCAATACTGGTAATTATCAGCTACATAAAAGATTTAATCAGTCCACCAGAGGAACTCCCTTATAGATAGACTTGCATATAAGTCAGGATAGTTTAAATAAACAAGAGTTCTCTGTTTTAGCTGCAAAATGGGCATTTCTTATCAACAACATAGAAGGAGCGTGATTGAAAGACCAATACTGTTTAAAACAGCTTCTGACCATGAACAACACTGTAAAACAAACCATACAGTTTAATTATCTATGCATTTTTTGTAAAGCAACATTTGTGTTTCTTCATTTTTTTTTTTTAGAAAATCATGGAACGAAACACTGACCAAAAAATATTATTGCCATGATTTGATGCTTTCTTAGCTAAAAAGAAAATATGAATAATGTTTGAAAGAGATTCTTAGTGAAGATAACAAAACATACTCTTGATACATTAAGAAGGCATTTTACATGTTTAATTCACTTAAATGTATTAGAAATCATCCAGTAAAATTTCTAAAATAAATCTTTTTTTTTTAAACTATCCAACATTCAATAAATGCAAGCATTTAAGAAAATTATCATATATATTTATAATAGAAACATATGTCTTGCATTCTATCCAAATGAGTCTTGAGTCGCACTGCCTAGTTTTTAGGTAATAGCAGGTTTTCAAAGTTTAGAAGGTTTTAAGAAGTCGATTTCTTTTCATTTTCAATACTATCACTAAAATCATAACTGAACTGTTTTTGCAATTGATCTGTGTTGAATTTTCATGTTTTATGTGTTGATTTTAAGTGGTATGGTTGCTAAGGACTTTACACCTTTGGAGTTGTCCAAACTTTAAACACAATTTTCTCCCCTTTCTGAAATTTCACAAGTCCTAACCGGCTTCACAAGTCCTAACCTTGCCGCCTTCAAACAGCTTTGTCTTTACACATGAGTATGACAGAGCTGTTCTGTTTGTTATTTTTGAAAGTATAGAAAATGAGCTTTTCTATGATACCAAAGCCTTACTTTTTACCAATATCGACTTAAGACTCATTTTGACTTGTTGCAAGACATGTAGTCCTATTATTGTATTACTTTCGAATAGCCAAAGTGTAAACTGTAGATTAGAGAGCTTATAGATGTTGCTGTAGGTGTCAGCCTTATGTGAAAACTAACATGCAAATTATTTGTCTTTGAATGTATTTTTATGTTGGTTATTTGAAAGAATTTTTTAAACATTTTTAAACTAATTTGATTAACTAAGCAATTGGCATTTTTAGAACGAAAATTGTCATCGCCAGTAACACTACTTTATGTCTTCATTAATGAAATGCATATCTTGATCTTTATGCCTAGTTTGAGCATTATTATCCTGTTTTTTTGTCTTTTTTTGCCATTCTTAATATTAGTTGTTTTTTATAAAGGCAAAAATGCTTCTAACCCCCCCCCCTCACCTTTCCTATTTTCATAATGCATATTTAGAGCACAGCAAAATAAAATGCTTTGCATTTTAAAAAATGTATCATTCCTTTTTATCAATAGCATCAGAACCGATATTTGAAAAGCCCCAAAATACAAGAATTAATTTTAGCTTTCAAAATTACTTTTTTATTTAGCTGAAAATGAGAATGTTAAATTAACTTCACGCAAAGCATTTTCAAAGCGTATTCATCACAATCCTATCTCAATATATATGTAGACATTATGCAACCAGAGAACATGTAAATTTTATAAAAAAAACAAACAACAAAGAATTCTTTTCCTTTGAAGAATGTATATTTGATTGTGCTGCAATAAAAAAAACCTGTCTGGAAGTTTCCTCAAATAAAAAAAACAAAAAAACTTTGGAACCAGATTGTTGTCTTGCCAGAATGATAGACCCAAGATAAAAGCTGTATATTTTAAAGCTATGAAAAAATTGAAACTTCAAATTTCGGTTTTAAGAATGTGCAGGTTCTCTGGTTGCAAAACACACATTCACTGTCATTCACCAAATATCCCATGTGCATGTATTTTTAACCATGTTTTAATTTTTTGCCTGCTTTGCTTCTCACACCCTTTCATTTGCTAAGATATTTTTGTTTGCTAATGTGTTTCTTCAGATTACACAGGAAGAATTTGAGAATTACTACGTCGGAGTGAGCGCATCAGTCGATAGTGATGCCTATTTTGATCTCATGATGCGCAATGCATGGAAACTTTAGTTGTTTTTTTTTTTCAACTCAATATAGTTAATATAACATTTGTTAGTTTTCTTTAGAATATAAAATGGTCTTTATCTTTTTAATAATGTATTAAAAGGGGTTTTTGAAATGGCTTGTTATCATCTAACTGACAATTCATGGTGATTCATTATTACTCGCATGGTGTTGAGCTTTAAAGCTAAGAAAATCACTTAGGAATTATGAAAAACAAACGATATCTCTTAATTAATCTTCCGTCAAATATTAGACAAAGAATTAACACTATTATTTGAAGATAAAAGGTGTCTTTATAAATTTAACCTATTACATGTACAATTGTGATAATTGCCTTTATACCTTTTTGAATTTCCATAATTTCTATAATATTTTTTATATCTTTTGATAACATAACAAATCTTGTGAAATCTGCTTAGAAATATATGTTAGTTGTTACCGGGCTTTTACTAGTTTTACTTATCCCAATTTGGAAATGTGCGCTTCATTTAACTCATTAAATTGTTGTTAAACTGTGACCATTGCAGCAATTCATTTACCTCAGCCTAATTTTGAGTCAAGCAAAACATCATCAGTGCTGAAGTTTCAATCTACTTACGTTATTTTTCAGTTTACAAACATTGTATGTATATATTGTTTTTCAACTCATAGGTTTACTGCCTTCATCAGATTAAAAATTTTTATGTTCATTATATCTTTACGGTAACATTGTCATTTTCTTGTTTAATACATTTTTTGTTTTGGCATTAAACTTTAATGCTTCAAGTACTTATATTTGTTTCTTCAGATCACCCAAGAAGAGTTTGACAATTACTACTGTGGAGTTAGTGCATCTATAGATAATGATGCCTACTTTGACCTGATGATGCGTAATGCTTGGAAAATTTAGAATATGTTTTATTTTGTTAATTTCGATGAAATTATTTTTTTTATTGATGCCTACTTCAAACTGAGGAAACAAAAACTTTATTTCAGTTTAGCAGAATTTGAATTTGAAGTAGGGATAATTTATGTTATAAGAACTATGTTTTGTTTACAACCTTATAAAGAATAGATGAAAAATTCTTGACTGTTAGGATAGTTGTCCAAAAGTTATAAACCAAAAGGCCTTTGACTTTACAGAAGTGTTTGCCAAACCATTTAAGTGCTTCTAAATGCTACATTAAAATTTTTAATGTAAAGTATTTTTGTGTGTGTATATATACACATACGTCTATACATCATCAACACACACTCAAATCATTTCATAAAGCTGGTACAGGTTTCCTTCTTTTCTATGACAAGTTTTTTTTTGAAACTGTGAATTGTGATTTGAAGTATGATCCAGGAGGAAGGGGTTGACTTACAAAAATCTGTAAAAAATGAGGTGTTTGGCTGATGAATAAATATGGATGGAAGAGATTTTGGAAAATGGTACTAAAAATTTCAGGTTAACATATCATTAGCAATGTTTTTGTTAAAAAATCATAATGTAAAAATTAATAATGAAATGTGGAAAAATTATATAATTTATGTGATAATTCAGAGGTAAGTGTTTTTGTTTTCATTTATTTCTATCACAAATCACTCAAGTTAATGGTTTTAAAAGTGAATTATTACCTGGTGCCTCTTATGACTGTTTGTGCTCATGAACTTTCTCTTTGATTGTAAAAATGGTTTTAAAATCACATGCATGGTGATTTTGATTTGAGAAATGCATAAGTCTGTTTTATAATGTCAAGAAAAGAATAAACAAAGAAACAGATGCAAAAATGAGCTTAATGCAATGCAAGGTACTTTGGAGCCTAGTTTTATTTATACATTAGAACATATAACCGTTTACCTACTCCAGTACTTTTGTAATCGAATATTGTCAAAACTTGAAAAAATTTCCTTTGACTACTGTTTTGGCTGCAAGATATTTCACATATGTATTAAAAAATAATATTACAACTTGGCCATGTGTTTAAATGTATTTGAAGAGTTTTGCAAGCTACTGACAAGGATATTTGAAAATTGAAGAAAAAGTGCAGACTTATGCTTCTCAACGGTTGTTGTCACAAATCATGAATAGAATTGCTTTATTTTTAAAGGCATATTAAGTGTGTTAATTATTAAAGCTTACAGAGGAAACAAACACAATCTATGTTACATGTTTCATTTTCAGATCCACAGAGATGAGTTCGACAATTATTACAGTGCAGTCAGTGCATCTATCGACAATGATGCCTATTTTGATCTCATGATGCGCAATGCTTGGAAACTGTAATAATCTTTTTTTTTTGTGTTTTAACTGATGTATTGTACCAACACTATAGGTGTATGAAAGGAAAGAAAGTTAGTGTACTATAAGTTTAGGTTGAAGCAGAGGATTAATGTAATACAACGTTAACAGAATCAGTGTGTGTAAATTACCAATTAGTTTTATAACCAAAGTGGGTACTTAACTGCAAGTTGAGCATAGATCTTTGCAGGCTTTAAAAATTGTAATTTGCAGATACCACTTTTTAAATATCATATTGTACAGTAAATTCTGCGACCCATTTTATTTCTGAAGTATAATAACAAATGGCTGGAAAATGATCTGTTCAGACTTGGATAAAACTAAACGATTGATCCACAGGAATTACAGATTATACATCAGCATTATTTAATCTCAAAAAGTCAAGTCAATAGTTAAGTTAAAAGGTATAAAATTAAATCCCCTGGACCACTGTTTCAAATTAATCTTTGTAATCTCTTTATTCTTTGATTTTCAATTTATGTAGGATGAATAACTGTGATTCCATATGCTCCTTCAGATATTATTTTCTTTATTCTATTCTGATTTGTACATTACTTTAAAATGATAGTTTTTACTACAAACCATGTTTATCTAAACTTCCTATACAATTTTATGTACTTACGATAATAAATAGTTGGTATTTTATTCATCTAGGCTTCTTTTTTCTTTCTGCAAGTTGTATGTACTGACACTTTACCATACTGATAAAATTATTATAAAATTGCACTGCAAAATTACATATTTTTTAAACAACCTGCAAGGTAAAAGAACTCAATTCTTGTCCAAGTGAAGAACATAAATGAGTAATGTTTGGCAAATTAAAAAAAAACACTAGGAAATGTTAACATTTTGGCACAGAAACATTACAACTATTTTTGAAAAATTTTAATTTTTTTTTTTATTAAGATCAGTTATTCAAAATTTATACACGCAAATGTTTATTTCAATAAACATATCAAGCATATTTCTGACTTTTTCTCGACATGATAAAATGACACAAAATTGGCCTTGATAACAACAAAAGCAAAGAAACTGAGAAATAAAATAACAAAATTGTTCTACACATTACTAATCATTTATACAAGGTAGCATTGTCTTTTTTAAAATATAGGCCTATATCATTTATGCATGTGACAATTTTTTTCCGATAATCAGCAATATAGAAAGAATCTGAAACAAGATACACTATTTACAACTGAAAAGGAATTTTCCCTGAAAAAAATTAACTTGATAGATTAATAAAAGTAATGCCAATGCCTGATTACATTAACTTTGGTCAAGTAGCAAATATTTCAGAGTTAAAAGCAAAGCCTGTGTTTCTTAAGAACAAGTGGCAGTGATCAACAAAGTCTTTTCTCATATACAATATTAGGCTTTGACAAAAGGTCGTTTTGCGTAAGAGACAACTTTGGGTGTGAACATTTTTTACTCTGTCAACATTTCATATTAATTTTGAATAGGCCCAAGTTAATTCTAATTTAAATAGGAAAAAGCAGGGGATTTATTGATGTAAAAGCAAAGTATCAAAGATACTCTTATGACGACTTGCATCATAAAGTCACAAAAAAAAGTGCAAATGAATCTTATTTTGGTTGCCAAAGATGTCCAGTATGTACAGGAGAAAAAAAACAATGGAAACCTTTGTGAGAAGTTTTCCTAAGCTTGATAAGCTACTGGATACAGTTGTCTCATGTATCTTCAATAAGTACTAATGTCTTTAGGAATATGACTTCTTTCACTTTTAATGCCACTTTGCTTGATGAAAAATTAGACAATTTCCAACAGCCCTTATATCAGTAGTTGAAATTATACAATAAAATGTTTTTGTACTTCTCAACAATCCGCTTGTCACATACATATGAGCACAAACCACAAACCAAGCAAGCATATCCTTGGTCTACCTCACCTATTTCTCTTTCAGTTCCACAAATTACGAGTACCTCAGAAAAGATAAAAAAACCAATCACTCTTGACTCATAATGTCATTTAAAAACCTCGCATGAGAAAATAGCTGCATTTGTTTTAAATTGAGAGGTCACAAATGACAGCAAAAAATTAGTATACTGTATGACAGTCAAAATAGTATGAATAGCCAGATAATGTACAAACTCAAAACTATCAAGAATACAACTTGATATGGATTAATCTACAGTAGCACAAAATTCGTCGCTCATATTAATTAAGGGCATATGTGCTAAATTGGTGGTTTTGAATTATCTATACCATCAGATTCCTCACAGCTCGGTCTAAATTATGTCAAATCGGATTGCTGGCCTAGTTATTCGATAAAATTATTTTGCCCTTTAGTTCAATTTCATAGAAACATTTCTCACGTAAGGCCTTCTCTCAAAAAATGACACACATACATCTTATGATAACAAGCCGTACTAATGCCAATCTTTGAAATAGCCAAGTTTATAGTAAGGCAAGAACATCACCTTCAGAGAAAATTACAACAGCAACAACAAAGATCATGATATATCACTGAAGCTATGACAAAAGGTTGTGATCATGATATTTGTGACAGTGAACAAGTATTTTAAGGTATAGGAAAGAAAAAAATGCTGTCATAAAAAAACTCTTACCTTGCATCCCTTTCATACTACATTCTGTAGCACTGTTGGAAATGTTATCCAAAAAGACCTTACAGTTTAAAAGAAATGAGGGAGAAACATAATTGAAATTTTCATCCTGCATCACAACTGACAGATGTTAGGTGTCACCATTTCTATGTTCATTGGTCTGTTCATTTGTGAAAAGCATTATAATGGAATTTAAGAAATTCATAACATCAAATAACTATGACTGTTTGTTACTTTCTATATTATTTCTGAAAGTACTTTGACCCCCATCATGAACAACAAATTCAAAATGTTTTGTCACAGCCTCTACTATATTATCTGAGGGTGTGTTATGTAGAAATTATGTATGACAAAACACTTTGATTTTATCACAGATTATCTTGAGGATTGTCATGCAAACACACAAAATGTAGCCTTGCCACATCTCGACGAAGATTTTTTATACTGTATGCTGATCCTGTAAAATAAGAAACACAAGACTCATTTGAAAATAGCAACCATAAGTTTCATTTTCACTTGTAAAATTTTTCACATTTTCAAATTACAATCGCAACAACTTCTTTACACCTGATCTTTATGTCTTTTGCATGAGTCAAGCCATAATATCAATGGCAAGAGCATATTGCATGTTTTGATGGAGGGTTTAGGAAGTTTGCAAAAGTGAGGAGAGAGTACCTTTTTTGTTTTGTGTGGATTGTTGCAATAAGCAGTAAACCTTCAATAAACTTTGGTTTGCTTTTACGAGCCCCACAGGCGTGATTTTAGTACTTTATGATTAAAAAAAAAATGATTGAAATATAAAGACACAACTGGTCTCACTGTTAGGTTGCTCAGGCCTAATGAGTTAAATGAGAGTAACCTATTTTGTCTTTATTTTTAAAGAAACTCATTAAGCATAATTTGATCCAAC
>BMAT01009305.1:27546-41117 GCA_019649035.1 Elysia marginata
TAAGTACAATACACACATAGCTATTTAGAAATGAGATTGAAAATAAAAACATTGTGTACTGAGTGCAGTAAAATGATAATTGGAGGCAAATCTTAACATGTCGATCTTTTCTCTTAGCTTAATAAACAAACTTCTCAAATACGCTCTAAATAAACATACTTGCGAGTCTTTTTGTTAATTTTGATGCACTGATTCCAAATATGTTTTCAGATTTTCAGTGCGACTAAGATATCACTTTCTAATGAGAATATAAACAACATTCCATGTGGGAGGAATACAATAGAGGCCATAAATCATTCGGTTGTGACGCCCCCGCCGGACAAAAACCGGAGCCAAAATATAAAAAATGATGAGTATTCTGGCGGCTTGACGGTTGCCTATGCTTGCCTGATCATCAGACAAAAACCTGTCTGGTTTTATGGTCCACACTAACAGTTCCACCTATCATATGCCGGATACGCCAAACAGACCAGTGACTTCCAGTTTGGCTGTGTAGTGTGGATGGAGTTTAACTACTTTAAAAGACGTTTTTCTTAACAAGTTCATTGTTGTGATAAGGTTTAATATTTCAACATCTTAAAAATCATTTTAAAAGATTATGTGAGAACATATAACAAACCAATATCACCAACTCACTTTCATTTCCATCAGTGCCATATTCTACATCAGCCTCCTCAGGTTGTGAAATTTTTTCGTTTTCGAAAACCTCAGATGATTGCCTTGGTCTGCCTCTTTTCTTGCCAGGTACAGATTTCAACTTCTCAGTAAGTGATTCATCAAGTTCCACATCATTGCCTAAATCTGGGGTATAAAAATGTTCGAGTGTTATACGAAGAAAAGAGATTGTACAATTTGAAAACTAAATCTGTCACGCCTGAGTTCCTGGGGTTGCTTTTCCCTATTACCTGGCGTCCTGGCCTATTCATAGCTAAAACTATTATGTAGCATCCTTGCATACCAGAATCTATGGAAAGTGGAATAACACAGCAGCTATCCCAGAAAATCAGGGTTAAGAGGACATGCTAATAGCTTTATTTGTTGTTGTTTTTGTTTCTTACTGCTGAACCTATATATTTATTTTAAAAAGTAATGTGATCTTAATCAGATGAGGGTGAGAGAGAGAAAGAGTGAAAAAGCAAAATAGGGTGTGGAGGTGAAAAGAGGAAAGGGGACAGGAAGAGGGAAACCGGGAACAACCCATAAATTTTCAGGAAGTTCTTGGACAGGGATTGGTACATTTTTTGTAAAGACTATTGGTAACTCTCAGGTACTCTCTCTTTTGATAAGTTTGGAGGGAGAGAAAGGAAAGAATGAAAGACAGAGACATTGAGATAAAAACAGAGGAAGTTTAAGAGAGAGATAAACAACAGAGGAAGCAAAATTTTAAAGAGGTAATGATGTACTAACCTTTGCTAACTCGGCATTTGTCTAGCACCAAACTCTGCTTCCTAATTTTCCTGAAAGACACACCACTCTGGGGGGTCACACTAGGCAGAGAGTCAATCAACCTCAAGGACACAGGTGAACACATGCCTGTGTTAAGTAAACAAAAAAAACAGGAACTATGAAAAACCTAACTTTTATACATTGCTTTTAACTCCGAAAAATTTTTTTTTTAAATATTATTCTTTAAACTTAAGCTCAAAATAGAATAACTTGATAATAAAAATAATCATAACAAATAGCATTTGTAGTGTGCATACTCACAAAAGAACATATGCTCTATGCACTAAATAAGTGGTTTTAAAATAACACACTAGAAACTGTACAGAATGACAAAAACGTGGTTAACCAATAGTAAAAAATATAAGTAGCTATTACAAAAAGTTTTCACATAAACATAACAAATAATGATTTTGTGAGAATTACCTGTCAAAATAAATACAAAATATTCTATTTAACGAAAAAATTAATGATTTGAAATACATATGACTAAAAATCGATACACACAGAAACGTAACATTGCAAGGCTAAAAAAATAAAATAAAGTGTTATTTTGGTACTTACTTCATTAACAAAGCTATACCTTATCTAAATATTTCTACATAACTAACTTATCACATGTGCTTTCAGAAATAAATGGTGTTCAGTTGTTTTAAAAATAAATGGTGTTCAGTTGTTTTAAAAAACTCTTTAGCTCTTCAATGTCACCAATCTCTGTTGGAAGAGAATAGGAGGATAAGTAAAAAAGTTTCGATCACTGAAAGATTTTAGATTCATGCGAGGTATGTCTAGGATCAAACACTATTTTGATTTATCAAATTCCAGTTAAAAGCTATTCTTTGTTTAATAGACAAAACAGTTATCTAGCAAAGAAATGGAAAATTGGCAGTAGGCAAGCTCATGAATGCATTTCATAATAAGACCTCTACTTACTTGCTTCAAAGTCAGCAACTTCATCTGCTTTCCCATGCACCTGAGACAGTTTACGAGGCCTGCCCCTTTTCTTGCCTGAAACAGATTTCAACTTTCCAGTATAAGTTACAGCAACTTCTATTTGACTGACAGCTTCCTGATCTTGAATGTGGTTTGGAGTTAAATTGTGGGCCTCATCAAGAGGTTTTCTTCCAGGTGATAAACTGCCCTCTCGATTACAACCATCACTGACCGGTTCAAGTGCCTTTAACGGGTGGTTCTCTTTTGGTTCATCAACTTCATCAACCTTTAACTCTTCATCAGGGTTTCGCATTGGGTTTTTCACTTGTCTCTTTTTGACAATCACTTTCTGCCGATTATCCTTTGCCTTCCTCTGTTCTTTTAATTTTTGAGACTTGGATTTTTTCAAGACAGTTCTTGGATTTCTCGACTGGACCTTTTTGATCTTGGTTTCTTCTCTCTGCTCATCTTTAGTACTGATATCTCGCTTATATTTTGTCAAATCATACTCTTCTGGTATGCACGTAGTAAATATTTTCTTTCTATAATTTCTGAACCTTTGTCTGTCACCAGTTTTAGGGGTGTCCATAAGTTCCCTCAACACAAAAGGTTTTGAGGCAATACTACTAACAAGATCTGCTGATTCATCATCATGTGATTCAGCTTGAGGAGTCAAATTTTTCTTTTTCTTTTTTAGGTTTGTTTCCACAGGTTTTGGCGTCATATTTTCATTATCAATGCCATGATAAGACTGATTCCGGCTAACATTAACATCTTCAGAGCTTTTTCGTTTTCTTGCCTTTTTATTCCTCACACCATCCTCAAAAACATGTGAGCAAGTAGAAGACACTGTTTTGGTGTTTTTCTCTTTATTGTTCAAAACCTCATCGGTAGAAACCTTTTTTTTCCTGGCGTTTCCTTTGGATTTTTTTTGCTTAAGACTTTGATTATCATCTATGACAGGTTCTTTTTGAGGAATATCAGAAATGGGTTTTTTAGAAGTGATACTCATAAACACCGGCTGCTCTTCATTTTTATCACCGGAGGTGCTCAAATTCAGTCTGCTACGGAGATCTTCAATTTTTTTCGACTGAACAGATTGGTCGCTTTTAAGCTTTGAACTCCTTTGTTTTTTAACACAAATAGATTCATTTTCATTTCTTGCAGGTTTTATAGCTTCCTCTGCACCTGAACTTGTCCTGTCAGAATCCTCTCCTTGGCTCAGGTCTAGCATTCTCTTTGCACTCTTTTTTAAGACTTTGTTTTGAAATGAAGCATTTGAAGAAGAGATTGTTTCTGTCACCTTTGATGAATAAGGAATCACCTTGGAAGACACAGATATGAAGTGAAGGCCATTGTTTGGTTCTTCGTTCATTTTTTCGTTTTCTGGTGCTTGTTGAAGCAAGTGCCCAGGATGTTCCTCAACATTGTTTGCCTCTGACATTAATTCAGTAGATGGTACATCAACATATGATGAAGAATTCGCTGTAGGAGTTTGCTTTTTACCTGCTCTTTTCTTCATTCCTTTATTTCTAACTCTGCTTGCATCTTTGCTTTTGGATTTGGGGTTATTTCCAGTTACAGCATCAAGTGCCCTGCAGACTTCCAAGTCACTTTCACTATCTCTCAAAATGTTTTCACTCTCAGGCATTGGAACTGCCTCACAATCAAAAGCAAGATTTGTGTTTCTTGTAGGATTTTTACAAACTTTGGAAATTTTTTTAATACTATCATTTTTGTCAGCAGGTTCATGGTTTTGCTTGGTGTTTGAGGAAACTGTTCTAACGTCAGTATTCTTAATGTCAGATTGTGGTTCTGAAATGGCATCTGTGGATTTTGCTGAACTTGAATTACTTTCATTAAGATTTCCTTTGGATAAGATTACAATATTATCAGCATCTGCAAGTATTGCACTTTCTCTTTTAACATTTTTCCCCCTTAATGGGGCTGTACTTTGCACAGTTTTATCATCCATTACAAAATTTTGGTTTAAGCCACCATTTTCCTCATCAAACCTTGCTGCTTCATCTGCATGTAATGAAGCACTGAGATTACTCTGCCCTGTTTGTTTCTTTGAAGGACGAGAGGTCTGTGATAAGCCCTGGTCTGCAAGACATTCTGTCTCTCTTTCAGTTTCAAGCCAGCTTTTCCTATTGGCACTGTTTTCAAAACTTTTTCTGAAATATATGGATTCATCTACTTTTTCATGACGTGAAGGTCTTAACCGTTCACTGACCATAAGGTTTTCCGTTTTTGAATCTTTGATGTCATTAGGTTTTACGGACCCTGTCTCAAGTTCAGAAAATGTAGTAACATGTTGCCCCAGTTGCTGGTCAGTCTCTGAGGATAAAGTTTTCTCAGCAGCACCTCTTTCGGTTTGTGGAAGATTCTCATTATCCTCCACATCTGTCGCAATTTTCAACAAACTTTTTTGTTTGGCTGAGTTTTTTATGGCCAGCACAGCCAGGCTGGATTTCACTTCAGATCTTCTCTTCCTCTG
The DNA here is from genome assembly GCA_019649035.1 of Elysia marginata. Lineage (NCBI taxonomy): Eukaryota > Metazoa > Mollusca > Gastropoda > Plakobranchidae > Elysia > Elysia marginata. The sequence continues at coordinate 32,423 of BMAT01009305.1, forward strand.
GGATGTACTAATGTTTGGAGTGTTGGACTTGGAAACTCTGTCTGAGCTAGAAGAATTTTTTGTTTCATTAAGTGATCTCCTTTTTTTCATGGATGATCTAGGATCACATCTGTTTGCTTTCAAAGAGGATCTGGGAGTGTGAGTCAGACCTCCTAGTGGGTCCTCTTCATCGCTGCTTGTTCTCATAAAATTGTCCTTGTTAGCATCTTGCAATGGAGTGTTACTTTTTTCTATCATTGCATCAACATCTTTTGATTCAGTTGAAGTGTGAGAGGCCTTGTTGGGTCTAGAATCTGCAGACTGAGGAATAAAAAGAAAATAAAAAGTTTGCCAATCATGACAATGTCAATTAGTGCTGTGTATCATATGTTATCTTTGTAAACCTTACAAAACGGTATTTTTAAATCAACAGGCAATCGGGTGGGATTAGTAATTAGTAAAGCATTACAAACCAGGAGACATCATAGCAAAATTTGTTATGCTTAAAAGTTGTTAAATGTTCAAAAGAAAGCTTGCTTATGTAAATCATACACATTAAACTGAGTCAGTGAGGAAAACTAAACAGTGAGCATAATCATGTCAAAAAGCCTTTGCTTTCTCAAAGTCTCTGCCACGCCTTCTTTCACCTAATCCCAAAACTGTAAGATACAAGATCTGTTTATTTTGTAAAATCTACAAACAGGAACTGATAAAGTGATATGTCTATTATTACTTACAAGTACAGATCAACATTTATGAAGATTTTGGACACAATATTGGAAGTACATGAACTTGAGGCCATTTGTTTATCCTTTATGACAAAACTTTTCCCACGAAAATTGATGTCACAAATGTAAGAGAATGAGTTATCACACAAGATAGTTCTATAATAATTTTTTTTGTTTCTTTATGGAAAACCCTAAGATATTCAATAAAATCTTACAATTATTACGGTTAGAAGGCACAGTTTAGGGATTTAAAGAAGGGTATGTTGAGAATTTTTCTAGATCTGAGAGGGCAGTGCTGGCACAGGTACTGTATCATTTGTCCTTTGTCGGGTAGCAGTTGAGTTATGTTCATACAGGTACTAAATCAAAATGGAAACTAACACAAAACAATCATTCAAGACAAGCTGAGACCCTTTAATTTAAAGATGCTTCAAAGCCTCAAACAAAGTTTTGATTTTTTTCCACAGCAAAAACTCATGCAGCATGGAATTGTTGCATAAACCTCGATATTCTTCTGATCTGACATCAATTGACTTTTCTTCTTTTTCCAAACATGTAGAAACATCTTGGAGGGACAACATTTTGAATTAGCAACAGTTGTTTTTGTATCAAAGGTGGCTAAAAAAAAAAGAGCCATACAAAGTGACCTATGTGGTAGCATTTGACAACTGGTTGTGTCATTTACAGAAATGCCTAGACAATGGTGCTGACATTACAAAGATACTTAGGCACAAAATATATCTATCTGGTTCTGCATTTGATAGTTTTAAGATATTCATATAGCAAAAAGAAAGTTATTTATGGAGCAGACCTCAGACTATCAGGAAAGCAAAAGACATTTGTCTAGAGGCCCACAAAATGAGTCTATTTGCAGAGTTTTTTACACTTAGAGATATATCGATAAACTGACAGATTCTTTGAAAACCTTTACAGGCAACAAATAAACTACCTTGATTTCTATATTTTTTTTTAATTTACAAGAGGAAGATCTCATTTCCAGTAACCATTTCCATCCTAGTTTATGGGAAAATATGATAAAAAAAAATCATAAACTTGATCAGTTTACGAAGAAAGGTCTTAGTAATATTTATTTTGGACACATGATAGAAAATCTCAATTAGTATTTCAGCCAAAGTTGACTTGCTTTGTCAGGGTACTACAACATTTGTTCTTCCAGATTAGGCACACGAATCCAAAGCAATAATACAATAGTTAAAAGCAGCCCCATAGAGCCACCACTGATTGAATGGATTTAAAAAAAAAAAAAAAAAAAAAACCCAGCAGTCAAAGTGGGTCTAATCTTACATATAAAGCATTTAAAGGATTCGCAAATGTACAACTCTTGAAAACCTCAGTTAGAATCCTGATAATCCTTTCACCAATTCATGAAAAGTGTTCAAGATATGTGGAATCAGCATAAAGTCAAGAGTTTATGGCCAAAATGATTTCTTGACTTTAACCACAACAAAAATATAAATAAAAGGTAATGCTGCTGTGTTAAATGTGAACAGACTTTCTTACAGATCTGTACAAGCCTCTTTTAAACCAGTTGTAGTGATATGGTTATTATTCAAGTTTGGGTAAAGATGACAAAAAATAAATGAAAGAAAAACGTTTTACACAGAATTAATATATGAATAAAAAATATGATTTTTTTAAACATTTGAGATTTGTAAGATGAAAAACAAAACCAAGAAACTCTCCCATGTCATGAAACACTTACTTTAGATCTCCTACTTGATGGCTGTGGTGGAGATGGAAGCAATGGGTTTGTGTCATCTGTTAAAAAGAAATAATTAGTAAACTCTTACATTCAAATCTTTTGTGTATTTTTGCACAATTAATTTTTTTTAAAGTTTTAGTTAATATAAGTCATCTTTACCTAGAATTTTAAACACCAGAAGTTGACTTTTAAAGATTCAGTATCAAACACTAGACAATATGAAAAACCCCAAAGAAATCAAAAGATGCTTTAAAAAGTTGGAAAACAAATACTAGTAATGCCTAATTTTGTGCTTCCCAGAGCTATTTTTAGATTGCTGGGATATGACTGGGGTACAAGCTCCCATTCTATACCATTAGTTTAGGAGTCAAGTAGATCTAAATCTGGCCTGATAAAGAAAATAAATGTGAAAAGATGCTATTGGGAGTTTCATAAAAGCTTTTCTACTTGATACAATGATTTTAAGTTTAGAAGTGTTCTTAAGTCTAAAACCTGTTATATGCGCCTACTATAACAAACAGTGTTTGAACCGCCTAACAATTGTTGCCAAGGATGGACACCGGTAATCATTCTTTAAAAGAAATTAAAACAACGCTTAATCCGGGCTACTGGCATGCACCTTTTCAAATATTTTTAAATTTCCGTATATTAGTTTGGGAAAACCCCCCATAGCTTTTTATTTATATTAACAACACTGATGTCAACATGACAAAAAAAGAAAAACCTACAAAACCATGGTTTCAACATATAGATACACATTTTAAGAGTTCAGTTTTTAAATAGAGACATTTAACGATGTAGGTTGTAAGTATCTTGTTCACTAAATCCAACAATGTATTTTTTGTATGTACAAATACAATTAAGTTATACTTTCTTTGTCAACATTCCCTATATCTTAAAATAAAAGAAGCATCTAATTTTAGAACCTAGCCATGATGCTTTACCAATATAATATCACATTTTAGTTTTTGGGTGCAGAAATTATTTTTACTTGTAAAAATACCTAAAAAAAAACAACCAACAGACCCCTGTAAAGACTATTGCTCATTTATTAATATTTCCAGGCATGCAATGAAATTGCACAGAATAAATAGGGAACTTTTTAAAGACTTCTATGCAGCTGGGCAGAGGTATTTCTCCTTACAGTATACTTGACACACACTAAAAAAGAGACAAGATTACACAGCAAAGACTGTTTTCTTGCAGTTCTTTTTTCTTTTAAAAAAAGATTAGGTCAATCCCAAATTTAGTTTGCTCCATTCCTCAAAAATGCTGCAGTCATAAATATATGAAAAGCAGAGTTTGAGGGTAATCTTTATTTTTTGCTAATGTTCCTACTTCTCAGCAAACAATAAAGACAGAAAATTTCACATCAGAAAGCTTACAAAAAATAGGAAAACTTCCATTTCTATATTTGACTCACTTTGTATAATTTAGATTGTTAATCCAACTCATTATAGGATCTGAGGGCTCATATCAAAATGTAAGTAGTTTAAAATTTGCATATATGACTGAGTTTTAATTTCTGGATACCACAACAACTTATTAAATATCTTTGAAAAAAGAGAAAAAAGCTGAAAAGTAATTGTCATTTTCAATCCCTCATCCAAATTAGATCCTTTTGGAAAACTTCCTCTTTGAAGCCAACTGTTTGTGAGCAAGAAAAATAATTTTGTGCTCTTTACTCATTCCCGATAAACTTTGTTAATAGATTGGTAGTGCTGATCCTAGTGAGCCCAAGAAAAATAAATATGTTAACAGAGAGAAAAAAACTCACTCAAGTCTGATAAGTAACTGCTGAAATTGTTCAAATCTGCTAACTTCTTTCCAGCCAATAAGTCTTTACCAGTTCTCCTGAAAATTGCACATAATTATAAAAGTAAATAATATTGAGATTATTGAAATGACTTATAATGATCACAAAGCTATTTTCATTTCAATCTCACATTAAAAAAAAAAAAATTTTGTAGCGAAGGAGGAATCTTTAAGTCCTGAAACACCAGTAATAATTGGAGTGAAAAATGTACTATCAATAGTTTTATCAATCTTGTCAAAGATAGCCTAGACTAGTCCCTTTCATATAAAAGTCAATAAGTTTTACATTGCTTAGTTTTCATAGCTCTCAAAACTTGAGGAGGGGAAGGGCAGAGCAAACAGATAGATGAAAAATGCAAAGTTTTATACTTTTGTAAGTAACATCTGTATTGCAATAAGGTCAGGAAAATTATTAACCACAAAAATGTTTGATTTTTCGCTATTGCAATAGCAGCCAAATAAAAAAAAAATTTAATTCAATGACATCAATTGAAATCAAATTACTTGGTAGAGATACAATTTATTGCACAAATATTTAACTTTGAAATTGTAAGGGCCTATATGGTTCTATAAAAATTGTGTTTCGATTTTCCTCTTTTGATAGGGGCATTATTGCTCTATGGTTCCAAATTCTAAAATTTTATTCTCTATTTTCAAGCTATTTTTGACGTACGGCAAAAATGAAGAATATTTCAAAGCCTTACTTCCTTCAAGGGAATATGACTAAGAGTGCAGTAAAAAGTGGTGGAAATAAATTTGACAAAACCACATTTTTTTCAGAGCAAAAGCGACTTTTTCTGTTGGAAACAGTCTGCAGTTATGTGGTACCTTGTCTTCCTCAAAAGTCATTTCTGGAGGGGAATTTGGGGAGCAGGTTATTTATGTTCAGGCCAGAGATCTGAGAGCTTATGCTGTCTCATAAATTGCTAAACTAGTTAGTATGGTGTATGTTGAGTGTGACCCATTGGCAGTCATTATAATAGCAGCTCCACCCTTTAAATATTGCAAAACTTTAGCACAGTTTATAAATGTGAGATGAGTCTTACCTTCCAAACCTTGAATTACGAGTCATCAAATGTGCCACTTTCAAATCTTGCGATACCTGGTCAAAACAGCAAGAATAATCAGTATGAAAAATAACTAAACTTTTTCTTAAAAAATCTAATCTGAAACCTCCAGAATTTTCTTTTTACAAGTTTTGAATGATAATTACATTAAGACCTGATAATTGAAATAGAACTTATTTGGAATTATAAAAAAGGTTACCAAATGAAATTGTATCTTCTGACCTCAGTTGAAGATTCAGGCTGTTGCGGCAAGCTGTTTCCACCCTTCTTTGAATTCATGTGTGCTGGTGAATTTTCTCCTTTGTGTTTCATTTTCTTTGATGTATGTGAAGGAACAGGGCCATTATTTTCCTGTGACTGTACAGATGATGCATCAGTTACATCCAAACTCATATCTCCATCTAAACAAAATATTAAACAATATTCAAATTAAAATCAGTGTAAGCGAAGGTTTCTTATTATCCAAATACATTAATTTTCATCTGTTTGGATAAAAATAAAAATCTTTTTAATTTTCAATAGCAAATTTATGCTTTGTTAATATAAATTTCATATGTTCCAAAATTATGCAAAATGCAAACTTTTATGCCTTGGTAAAAAGCATGTTACAAACCTATAGAATTGAAATATGACGATTCAAAATTCTCATAACTTAAAGTTATATGAGAGTGAGATTTCTTTGTGCTAATTGGTTTTTTAATAGGTGAGATCCAATTCATTAATGTCAAAGTTTACATATTGAGGCCTATTAACAGCAAATTTTTTTCTTCTGTTTCTTAGCACTAATGGCAGTTTCATTTTTGCAAAGGGTGTAAGACTTACGGGGAACAGTGGCTGAGGCAAATTTCATTTCAAAACCCACAGTGTCTTTGACATAGAATCACTAGTTTATTAATGTATGGAATTTTCATGTGTGAGAGGGAGTGGTTTGTATTGGTAATAAAGCAGGAGTAGTTTGAATAAAATGAACCTCATTCATTAAGTATCACTCAAATCCTCTTAATTAAATTGTTTTGTCCATTTCCAAGACATTTGAATAATGAGGCTTTTACTGTAGATCAATTATTTAAAGAGAATACTTTTCCACTCTGAAATTTATCAAGTTATAATTAGTATAAATTGTAATATGGAGACAAAGCATAACTTGCCCGATGATATATAGTCTTCAAAATTGTCAACACCATTGTTGATGTTTTTCTTTTTCTCTATGACCCTGCCAGTGCGCCTGTGAATAAGTAAGGATTTGTGAGGTATGATCTGATGCTGAAAGGGACAACATGCATATAATAAATGTTATAATTGGACTCTTAGTATACTGGCTCTATAGAAATAATGCAACTGGTATGCCAATTTACAAGCTGGGTTTGACCAGTCGTTACTAGTTATATCTTATTTTAATTTCAATTGCAAAACATAGAGCAAAGTAAAGAATCAGTCATGTTTGATTTGGTTTATACAAAAACAAGGTTGGCAATAAACTCCTGGTATGTGGCCTCAACTTCAAGTCAAAATGTTAAATCAAAATCTCAGTAAAAATTACAGATACATAAGTAAGATAATACAATTACTTTCATTTAATAAAAAGTATAAGTAATAAATATAGTATATCCTGTTTACTTTTATGAAACAAAAAGTTTTAAGTAAAGTATATATTATATCCTGTTTACTTTCATGACACAAAAAGGCTTTATGCGTTGATCTTTTTTAAAAATTAAAATCTGTTCTAATATCCTACTACTGTAGCTATTTTGGATGTTTGGCTTTGGGGAGACAAAAGCAAAGACTGAGGAATGTTTGACATAATCTTTCTTTGACATGCCTCACTTTGTCATTAGACAGTATTCAATTACATGCCTGTTATTATCACAAACTCTTTCCTAGACCATTTTTTTTTATTTGCAGAGCAACATCAACTGTATAAGTTGAAAATTGGTCTTACATAAATGGTATAAGAGATTTTTAAGAAGTACTAAAAAATTTGTCACACCTGTGAATCACCAGATAAAACGTACCTTCCAATTTTAGAGTTGCGAGTCAGTAAAGTAGTAACTTTCCGATCTTCTGGTACCTGTTAACAATTTTTGAAATACAAATATAATTTTTAAGATAAAATCAGCAACACTATATATAATTAGACCAAATGTGTTTATGTGTAAAGATGATTTAATGTTCAAGTACAGGATTTCAAAATAAGATTTTTTATTGGTAAAAAAAAAAATTTAAAAAATTTTTCAAAATATATCCAAACCAGGGCAGTCTTGGTAGGATGCCAATCAGCCAAAAATGAAAGCAAACTATATAATGAATTATAGGATGTATATGTCAAATAAAACAAAGTCTGAAAACTTTGCGATACTCTTAGTCTTGTTTAGAACTTGCTTATAAAAATAATTTTTTTCCTTATTTCTGAGTAAAAACAGATCTTTTGAGAAACAAAAGGAAGGGCATTAGCAAATAGACCTATAAGAGTATGAGTAGTGCCCCTAAGAGCTTATACACAAACAGGCGTTGAGTTACCGTTGATTTTTTCTTAATCATATTAATACTGAAAATCCTAAATCATCATACTCAAAAGGTCATTACCTCTCAGAAATAACTAGCTTTATAATGCGGTTTCGGGATTTTAAAACATTTTTTGTAAAATGTAGCAAAAACAAACGAGATAGCTCTAACTTATAGACTTCAGATTGAATAAAAATCCAATGCCCCACCTCAATATCAATCATATAATAATGAGCACAATGGTGTCATCTTGGGTTGAACAACAATCTAAACTGGAATCCACACTGATAAAATTTTCAAAAAGGTTAACTAAAGGCTATATATTTGTTACGCAAACTCAATTTGCTAAATGTTAACCTTGGGACATGTCTTTTGTTTAATGAGGTCACCATCTAAACAGCTAAAATAACAGCTGGGGGTGTCTATAATGGGTAAAGATAAAGAGAGAACTAACAGTCTTATAAGAAAATCAGTTTAAAAAATTATTTTTGAAAAGAAAACTTCCAATAAAGTTAAAACTATCTTGAAAGATGCAACCCATCCCCCTAAATACAAAGTTCCTCATGTACCATCTGGCAGTAGAAAAATTCTACAACCTAAAACAAAAAACTGAGAGATTTGAGAAATCATTTGTCTCCCTTCCTCAGCGCTAATGAGGAGATGTAGGTCCGATAGCCATAAAGTGCTTAATAAGTGTAACTCAATGACTTCATTTCTAGTTCTACTATGTTGTTAATGTTATTTTTGCATACTGTTCTTCAATTTCCTGTGTACTAAACATTTCTTTTATGTAAGATAAAAAGTATTACTGTGTAATGAGTAGAAATGTGTAAAATGATGTATTAATTATTTAATTTTTGTGTACATATATGTTCATGAAT
>BMAT01009305.1:48753-67570 GCA_019649035.1 Elysia marginata
GTTCTCGTATAAATTCTAGTACTGTAGAATCTAAAGGGGAGGAGTAATCTAGAATCTAGAAGTAGAAATCTATATCTAGATACTCTAGGCCTTGATATATTAACCAAGATATCTAAATACAACCTCTATTTTCTTCCATTTAGATCTAGCTCTGTTTTGATCCAGTAGATCTAAACTATCGACAGTGTAGATCTAGATTAATAACAATAGATAAACTTTTGCGATAAGTTTCTACTTTGAATCACCGCCGTAACTCAGACAGAGCCTTTAAAACGGGGGCATTGCAATTTTATGGGAGGTCGTGAAACAGATAGCGAAATGGCAATTTGGTGATCGATCGAGAAACTAAACATGTGCTATTCAATTTTGGGTACGAGTCTGTTATCCATAGTCATAGATCTAGTCTAATTGACTTTATTTGTGAACACACGTGTATGGTGTGAATAGCAGGAACAATTTTAGCAAAGATATTCCCAGTGCTATGCACAGCTTCTCTTAAAGGGTGAAGAGGCACAATGAGTTATGCATCTTTGAGTGGCAGGAGGTGTCAACGATTTAGCCCTGAGAGACGTACCGCAACAATAACCCATTGAGCAAATTATTTGCTCAGGTATCAATATTTTCTTACATTTGGCCGCTGGACTGACCATCGCCGATTAACTCATTGCCTCCGTGTTTTCTTGTGGTGCATGGATGTAGCAGTAAATTCAAGCCGTCACTCCCTACTTTTTACATGTTTGGCGTTTTTCGATTGTTTGTTTGTATACTTTTTGTGGGGAGGGAGGCGTGAAAATTAAATGCGGGGTCAAAAGGAAAACTGACCGTCGTCTCTGAGTTCATGCGTGGTATGTTAATATAGCAATAGTCTCGTGCCTTTATCTTGTATGTTACGTATATCAAGTGTGCTATGAATAATGCCGGAATGATGACGGCTCGAATTTACTGCTACATCCATGACAATGAGTTGAGACTCGTCTACAGTACGAACATATGTGTTAGGCGTTTTAAGCTCATGAAAATACCTATTTACGCAAAACAAGCGTTTTCCCGGCCATTTTTACTTTCACTTTAATTATCATTATTGATGAATAGGTATCTATTTCAACCATTAAGCCGACGTCGAACTAACCATGCACCATACACGGTGCACCAAAAACTTTAAAAGGAGTGTTTGCCTTGTCGCATGCAATAGACCATACAATGTACACGCTCATACACCTTGTACTTTTACAACTAAAACAGTTCTGGTTAAACTAAAGGTGTCGTGCATGCGTTCTGTGTTTTATCTCGCCAAATTATGTACTCACTGGGTGAGTCTTTTATCATTGATCCTTGATCCTGTGCTTCTGCACAGATCCTACTTAGCAGCAAAGACAAAATGTGGAGTAGACCTGTCTCCTGTACTCACCGGAGTGAGAGTACCCTAAGCTGCTACACGACCCCGAGAAAATCAAGAACTGTCCTCTTGTACCATATCTCTGGGGTTTTTTTTTACCATTCTGTCAGTAAAACATTGCAAATCAATGTTACCTATCCAAGTGCATGGCTGTACAACAAACGAAAAAATGGACATGCACATCCATATGTATGGTGCATGGCGCATGCTGTATAACCAGACACACTCGCACAAATTGTTTCCATGTGGTCATTTCGTATACGGTGTATAGTTAGCCCGACGTCACCCTTTTTACAAAAAAAAAAAAAACAAAACAAAACAAAACAGAACAAAAAAACATGAAGGAACTATAAAAGGAAATGCGTAAATACAAAATGATTGCATAAATAATTCATTGATTGGTCTTTATTGACAAACAGATAAGCGGGCACATGTATTTAAAATTTAAAAAATAATAGCCTATGTTGTGAAAATCATTACACAAATGCCAAAGAAGATTTTTTTTTTAATTTTGTTTCAGTTGCTTTCACCAAAATTAGTCTAAGCTTGGTATTTTAGATATAATCTTGTTTTGATTCGTTCTATTTTGTCTCAATTTTTAAGCAGTTTACCATGCCGATGTCAGAGCTGGGACTGTTTTATTTATGTGCAAGACTCAAGATCATTGTTTTAATACCACTGCTGCACACTCTCTCACCACTCCGTGAAAAAGTGTGTATACTAAAGATGGTTAGCTATATAGAAAACAAATCCAAATGCACAGAAAATGAACTCAGAGACATCACTTCCAGCTACTTCACAAAAAGTCGCCTAAAAACAAGTAGATACATGCCTACACAGACGGCTCGGCGAAATAAAACACCACTAAAATGACTAAAAATGGAAGCAGCGGCGAAGAACTAGAGAAAAATCAGTACTCACAGGTGTGCACCGTACGAACCACAAAGCAGAATCAAAAGCAACCAATGAGGCATTACGGATGATGGAAGATGTGTAAGTGCAGACAAGCTAAGAGCCAATGTAATGATACTCAGCTATTCAAAGTGAGTCCTGCAAAAATTGGAAGACCCCAAAGCAGCCGAACAGGAATACCTTAGAGATGCCCTAAAATAGAAAAACAGACAGAAACGCTGACCCTATAGTCTAATGGATACCTGGCCAGTTCAAAATAGATGACAAAGAAAAAGCAGACAGACTACCGCGAGAGGGATGTGACTTAGACGTTAGGGTAGACAGTGCAGTGTGCACCAGACGCCTCATGAGGACACTGATTTGGAAACAGTTCTTGAACTTGCATATGCTCCAAATGCTGGAGTGCATAATGATGCATTGCAAAATAAGGTACTGAAAATCTGTCACGGTTATAGGGTGCGTTCGCGGTAGTACATCAAGAAAACTTCACAAGATAGATGACCACTCAAAGAAGAGACTTTGTAGACTTGTGTATGACGTAAGCGTGTGCAGTTCTTGGTAGGCATATCAGTTTATATAAAGAGTTATTGCCCTAAGTTTTACCCTTACCTTACCGCTGTTCCGTCTCTTGCCAAAGGTTGGATGCTATGGTACGTCGCCATTCTTCTCGGTCTAGAGCAACCTCACAACATTCGTTGATCCGTCTCGTCATCGTTTCTTCGAAGTTACCAAGCCAGGATTTTCTTTTTCTACCACGTTGTCTCTTCCCGTTGATCTTTCCCTCCATACTGGATTTCTGGAGACTTTGGTGACGTCGTATGTGCCCGTAGTACGCGAGCTGTCTGGTTTTTACTGTTTTCAATAGCTCCGTATGCTTCAAACCTATTTCTTCCAGTACCTCTTTGTTCTTTTTCTTCTCTTTCCAAGAGATCCTGGCCATTCTACGGTACAGCCACATTTCCAGCGCTTTTATGTTTCTTTCAAGACTTGCATTTAGTGTCCAAGTTTCACAGGCGTACAAAAATATCGACCATACGTAGCATTTGGTAAGGCGCGATCTGGTTGCAAAACTTATTCTGCGATTGGTAAGCAGTTTGCTCATTCTCGAAAAAGTATTTTTCGCCATGCCAATTCTCCTTTTCACTTCTTGGTCGGACCTTCCATTACATCCTCGGTTATCCAATGTCCAAGATAGGTAAAATTTTCCACCTGTTCCACCCGTTCACCATAGAATTGATGTCGATTTGCGGTATTACTTTTTCTCTGCTAATTACCATTGTTTTTGTCTTTCTTATGTTGATGAATAGTCCACATTTCTCGCTTTTTTCCTTCACAATGTTGACAATTTTTGGAGATCATCTTCATTTTCGGCTAGCATCAATGTATCATCGGCGTATCGCAAGTTATTGATGTTGATACCGCCTACTGTCAGACCAGGAATGTTATCTATTGTTCTGAAGATATTCGCTGGGGACATAACACAGCCCTGTCTTACTCCACGTTTAATCTTCACAGCTTCAGACATGTTTGTGTCTATCCTTCTAATCTTTGTCCTTTGTTGCCAGTAAAGATTGGCGATGACAGCAATATCATTTTGATCTATATCTGTTTTCTGCAATATTTCTATGAGTTGTTTATGTTTTACCGAGTCGAATGCTTTAGAATAGTCGATGAAACTAAGTTTTACTTGATTTTTAACTGTGAAAAAAATATATTTGACTCACAAAAGAGCGTAATGATTGTAAGTAAATTAGTAGATTTATACCATATTATGTGTTAGAGCAGCTGAGAGACTATCTTACCTACCAAGAGGCCAAATAAATAATTAAAAAAAAAAACCATGAGAAATGGGTGGAAAACTGGATATCCGCTCCACACCAGACAAAGTGGCTTACATGGGATGGATTAGTACAGGCAAGGCCAAATAACATTGTTCCGACTTGGGACTGGCCACAAAAGGCTGAAGACATACGTGTAGAAAATATACAAGATTGGCCAGACTTACCTCTGCTCATGTGGAGAGAAACTGCTGCTACTACAGCTACTACTTCTGCTACTACTACTACTACTACTACTACTACTACTACTACTACTACTACTACTGCTGCTGCTGCTGCTGCTACTACTACTACTACTACTGCTGCTGCTGCTGCTGTTGCCACTGCATGTACTACTGCTACTTCTTCTATCACCACCACTAAAACGGCATAGCTTGATAATATCTTGCACTCCCTATTTTGCAGTAATAAACGTGTGCATACCCTAACCTCCACCAAAAGGACACCTAATGAGCAAAAATTGTGCACCTTTTGCATGTTTTGGAACCAAAAGCATTAAAAGAATGTTGCCGTAGATGTCCAATTACTACAATTGTCGCCGGTTCCCTTACAGTTCGTTCTTTTTCAATAGCCATAGCACAAAGTTTATCTAGTCTCAAATTTGTTCTAAAATTGTCTTGCAACCAGTCCAAATGAGAGCGGATGTTGAAACGTGTAATGTGTGAGAGCACCCTTTTAAAACTAGTGTGCCACCCGTCGTGGTCTAGAGGCTCCGGAATTCCTACGTTGTCTCGGCAGGCGGGTATTTAGTTCTTTGGGTAGGTTCTTCAAACACATTTTCTCGCCTAGCTCATACCAGATTATAAATAGTTAAAGTTAGTATGCTAGAGTAACACGTTTTAACTGCTGGTTCTCTGAGAGTTCAGAAGGTAAATTGGTTGGTAACGGCTTGTCGGGGAACCCATGTAATGCTTTTAGTTTTAGAACATTTTAGTTGATCGGGCGTTATAGAATTACAAAATAGCTCTATTATATTAATCATTCCCCTTTTCTCTACAATTTACTTGAAAAGACGTAATACATGTAATAAATGTTTGAAAGCTCAGCAAAATTTATTATTAGAACATATCAATGCCTTAGGCCTATACTGTAAAATTGCGACATCCGATTCATTTGGATTTTGGTTTTGAAGTGTTTGCGAGGCACTGTATTACCTACACCACCACCACAACCACCACCACCACTACTACTACTACTACTACTACTACTACTACTACTACTACTACTACTACTACTACTACGTCTACTACCTTGCTACCTGGCGGCATCATCGGGATTGATGTTTGCTGTTGCACAAGAAGACTTCACAATCCCTCTCCATATAATTCGGTCCTGACTTTTCTGCGATATGCTCTGTAACTTCAGCCCTGTTGCTTTACTGACTTGGTCAACATAGGATAATGATGGCCTGCCTCTTCCTCTTTTTGCTTCTGTTTTGCCTTCGGAGATAGTCTTCATTAAATCGGTTTTTGTATTTCTTTCTGCATGTCCAATGTACTTAAGCCTTCTTTCTTTTACTAGTGATAGTAGTGTCCTTTCAGTCCCCATTTCTGCTAACACATTTCAGCTGCCTCTATCTTTGATTCACCCGCTTTCCTCATTGTCCACGTTTCACAACCGTAGAGCATTCTTGGCCAAACCAAAGTTTTCGGTAGTTTAAATTTGAGAGGTTTTGGGATCGATCTGTCTTTCCAGATGTTATTGAGGCTGACCATTCCTTGCTTTGTCATTGCAATTCTTGTATTAATATCTTTGGTGCATGTGCCATCTGATGTTTTGATTGAGCCAAGATATTTAAAGTCATCTACATTTTCCAGGCTTGTTCTGTCTATATTTATATCTGGTTTACATTACTAGACTCTTTGCTTGCTGGTATATGCATAACCTTTGTCTTTTTGGGTTCAGTAGGAGTCCAGCTTGCTGACCTGCATTGTTGTCTCTGTGTAATATCCTTTTCATGCTGGTGAGGTTGTCTGATAATAGTGCTGTGTCGTCTGCATATCTGAGGTTTGTTATGTCTCTGCCGCCTATGTTGATACCCATATCATCTATATCTGCCTGTCTCATGATTTGTTCTGTGTACAAGTTGAAGAGGTGTGGGGACAATATACAGCCTTGACGCACTCCTTTTTCGATGTTGAAAGGTTCACAATTCGCATTATTCCATCTGATTGTTGCTTTTTGATTGTGGTAAAGAGAAGCAATCATTGATATCAGGTGTGGGAAACCCATTTCTGTCATGACGTCTAAAAGTTTTGAGTGGATGACACTGTCAAACGCCTTGCTGTAATCTATAAAGGTGATATATCCTTCTTCATTTCCATATCTTATTTTTTCTATTAAGAGCTGTAAGACAAAGAGCATATCTGTTGTGCCTCTATTTGCTCTATTACCTGCTTGGCAGTCGGAAAGTTCCTCTTCTACTTTACATTTCATTCTATTAAGTATGATGATGAGTAGGATCTTACTGGCATGACTGATAAGGGCAATTGTTCTGTAGTTGCCACATTCTTTGGAGTTACCATTCTTGTAGAGCATCACAAATTCTTGCAGCTTCCAGTTCTCTGGCCATTCCTGTTGTTTCCAGTTTTGACAGCATAGGTGGTGAAGTGCCTTGATTCCCATTTCTCCTGAGTTCTTTATTATTTCAGCTGGTATGTTGTCAAGCCCTGGTGATTTTCCTGCCTGGAGATCTTTTATGGCTGCCTCCACTTCAGATGTTAGTGGCTCTGGCTCCACGTCTTGTTGGGCAACTTTGTATGCATCTTTTGTTTCCTTTTTGTTTGGGTATCCAAAAAGATGTGTGCCATAACTATTCCATCGTTTCAGGACTTCGTCAGGCTCAGTAGGGTAAGTGTCTGTCCATTTACATCATTTATGCAGATGTTTTTGATGAAAACTTTTTTTTATTGTATTGACTTGATTTGGTCAAACAGTTCTTTGGATTTTCTCTTTTCATTCCATTCGTTTATTTTTGCACATTCAAGCCAGCTCTTCTTGTCTCCAGCTCTAAGTCTCAACTAAAACGTTTATTCCTTCACTGAAACCAAAAATAAGCTGAGTGATTTCCCTTAGTTTACGTCATTCCGATTTATGGCTGACTTTGTTACTAATACTAGGTAGGTGGGACTGGTCAAAGTGATAACCCATGAGTGAAAACTAAAGCTTAACAACATAGGAAACCCACATGAATCCACTGAATAAATCTAGATCCAGTTCATAAACAGGTGTAGTCTGTATTTAAAGAAAAATACGTAAGAATAAGATTACCAGTACACTATTATTAGTCTGGCTAGATCTAATCTAGAATCTGCAGTTTTCTACTGTTCTAAACACTGAAGACTTGAATTTCGAGATCAGAAGTGCTAGATCTACTTCCATATCCTGCATTTTAAAGAATAAAGTTACTTAGATCCAACGTTTCCATTTCTCTTCATCTCTACAAGGCTCACTGGATAAGATCACAAACTAAATCGTGCCAATCTAGATAAAATACTACTTTCTTAGTTTCTAAAATCTAGACATCTCTGATCTATTTTCGGCTCAATCCTGGAATTGGCTCACTGGTGTTCAAAATGGATATCATCCCCTTCATTTCACCAGTCTTGTTAGTGACCCAATGTCAGGATTATCCCCTATCTTCTAGTTCTACTAATCTAGATTATCAATAGATCCACTCGTAGTAGTACTAGTAATCTCTTGATCATGAATTCTATTTCTACTAGATCTAGTAAGTACTACCAGTACTACTGATAATGATAATTTATTTATAGTGCGCCTAAATTCTAAAATCCACTAAAAAGTGCTCAGTGGCGCTAATATACAGTAGAGGAAGGTTGCTTCAGAACAAGACACCATTGTAAAATGGTGTGACATCACACTAAAGTAAAGAGGGTCAGATAAATCTGGACCCACTATAAAACAAGGTTTTTATTTTTCTGCTGTTATCAGTTTACAATGAGAAGTTGATTATCAGTTTTCTGCAATAGACAGTATTTTTGTAGCCCGGTCTGTTTGGCCTACTCAACAAAATGAAGAGAGTTGTGGTCAGTTTTAGCAGAATCTAGCCTAGATCTAAACTATTATAATAATTATTAGCCCTCTTCATTTTTAAGTGTTATTTTAACTTCTGGTCTGACAAACGAAATAAGATACAAACCTTAACAATTAGATAACTCGTTAGTTAGTTAGTTAATGTCCAAACGCTGCGACGTCGACTGACGTCTCTGCCTGTGCTGATCTGTATATTGCTGTCGTCAGGTGCTTCCTGTCGGATCTGTTCTGTGCTATGTCGCGAAGGTGGTCAAGGTCATTAATTGAATGTAATCTATTTGGCCAGTGATCGGTGTTGTGACTCTTGAGGTCTCGTCGTAGTGTAGTCACAATCGATGTTTTTGGTCGGCCTCGTTGTTTGCTTCCCTCCATATTGAAGTATTTAGTCATTGCAACGTTGGGTGGTGTATTGATGGCCTGTCTTAAAATATGACCGAAAAGTTGCCATCGCGCTTCGAGAATGGTTAAAGATATGGGAGTTTCACCTGTCTTCTGATAGAGAGCATTGTTTTTGATAACTGTGGGATATTTTATATTGAGGATTGTTCTTAATTGCCTGCGGTGGAAAGTGTTTAATTTGAGTTCTTCTTGCTTTGTCAGAGACCATGTGCCTCAGTTATACAGAAGTATTGACTTCACGAGTGCTCGGTATAGGTTTAACTCATTATCTCCCTAAAATTTTTTTTTGGAAAATAAAAACTTAAGTTAAAACGGTGTTGGTATAAAAACTGACCATAGGCCTAGTCCTCGAGTCCTTGCAATGTGTTGCGTGGATGCAAAAGTAGTTTTGTGCTATGACATAATTGGTATGTGGAACCATTGTGCCATGGTATTTTACCACAAAGGTCAATTGAACAATTTCCATGGCAGTCGATTCATGTACCATGCGACCAGGAAGCTGATGACAAATGGCATGAAACTACTTTGGACTGATTTCCGCAGAGGCGAGTCACCCTTTAGAAACTAGATTTTTTTTCTGAGGAAGAAAAGAAATACTTAACTTTTTTTAACGTTTATACTCCTTTACTTCCTAATTTTACGCGGTGCTGGAAGACCTTGAAGACAAGGCATTAGCACAGGCATACAAATTACTACACAGCATTTAAAATCAAATTGCCTTGAGTGTGACCAGACCCACAGACACCTACGGCTTTTGTTTTCCAGTCTGATATCTTATCGACTGAGCTAACATGATAGTTGATTGATGAGGCGCACAAAATCGTGAGTACTCTAAACAACAATGAAAATCACCCAACGTAATCTGAAAAGTTAAAATGCGTAAATGGATTTTGAAAATCGTTCTTTATACATCTATAAATTTGAAAACAACATTTAAAATAAGGCATTTTTAAGTAAAAATAAATATTTTTTAACAAGAGAATTTTAATTTTGACCGCATTGTTTCAAAACAACTAACTACTACATGTCCGCCGTTTTGAAAATTTGACGACCTGTGTTTGCCTTAGGCCATGAACTTCAATCTTTGCATTGAAAGATTGAAAACTCTGTGGTGGGTTCAGCTTAGTATAAAATGTTATTTATGAAAGAAAAAACTGTAAAAGGATTGTAAAAATATAGACCCTACATTGTAAGATTGTTTCTAAAAACTTAATGACGAAATGAAGGTCAAGTTAATTAAACTTATTTGTAAACTAAAGCCAATAGGAGAGGCCTTCCATTTGTTGCTTAAAATCTAGCGTCAAACCACTTACCTCTGACCTCAGAGCTGCAACATGTGAATATAAATAAAAATGGCCGACTGAGTGTTGAAAAATCATCGGTAGGAACAGATTTTAATTGATTGTAACACTTGTATTAAATGATTGAAATGTTATAAAGGTATGAAATTAGCAGTGGAGAGAAGTAGGCTTTTTAGTGGAAATGCCCGAAATGTTTGCCCTTAGTATGATTCGAACCTTTGACTTATAGATGCTTTGGCACCCACCGCCTTGCCACTTAGAGAAACACAGCTTAAATCATGTCGCCACTACGCTCCTTAAAAAAGGAGTTTCATAGCAAATGTCCTTGCTTAGCCTCTCTAAGCGACTCGCTTACTTGAATGGGAAGATCCAAATCGCACCAAAGGCAACGATTTAAATCCGGAAGCACACCAACACTTAGCCATAAACAACAAACACAGAGAACAAATGATAACATTTAAGGTATGCCTCATATGAATTATAGATCTAGAGATCAGAATAAATAATGGAGGCAGCCACTGCGCAATCAAATGATTGAAATGTTGTAAAGGTATGAAATTAGCTGTGGAGAGAAGTAGGCTTTTTAGTGGAAATGCCCAAAATGTTTGCCCTTAGTATGATTCGAACCTTTGACTTATATATGCTTCGGCTCCCACCGCTTTGCCACTTAGAGAAACATAGCTTAAACCATGTCGCCACTACGCTCCTTAAAAAAGGAGTTTCATGCCAAATGTCCTTACCGAGCCTCTCTAAGCGACTCGCTTACTTGAACGGGAAGATCCAAATCGCACCAAAGGCAACCATTTAAATCCGGAAGCACACCAACACTTAACCATAAACAACAACCTTTGAAATAATGAAAGCCGCAGTAAGTACAACCTTGTTCGTTTTATTTAGATTAATAGTGGCTCCCCTCTGCAGAAATCCTCCCACTAGTTCTGCATTCCTTGCACTACACAAGAACTCTGACTCAGAAACAATGAGATAAGATTCATAGTTCTTTCCAACTACTTTTCGCCTTTGTTTTGTCAAGGCCAAATGGACAGGACTATGAAACTTAATCAGTGCTCCAGATATCTGTACAGCTTTGCCCATATAGCATTTAATAGGTGAAACTTAAGAACTGGAAATTTTAATTACAAAATAAAATTGAAATTGAATCTAAAAGAAGATTGCTTATAATTCAGCTTTGTCCCTATTACTACTAGGCTGTAGAAGCTCGATTCAGTATTCACAAGTTCATGATTTTAAGTGAACTTATATATCATCTTCAAAACCTGGTTTCAGTTAATTATAAGGTCAAAACAAAATTAAAAAATAAAGTGATAATGTTTTGGGTTAAAAGCAGTGGCTGCCAAAATCATTTTAGTTTAATAACCTTAAAAACTGTTTCCGTTTATGCTAATACAGTTAGTGAAATGTAGTCACAAGCTAAAGACTGAAGAGTATACAAAAATGATCTATGTCAGCTTAAACTGTTGCCAGAGAATTGAGCAGCAAACTTTCAACCACCGCCTCTCATGCTTAAGAGAGGGGCTGTGACTATGCGAAGTGTAGCTTGAGTGTTTCAACTGGTCCATCCTTGGGTCAGTCAAACTCAAAGCTGACAGCCAATGTTAAAGGCAAAGAAAGCTAGGGGGTGTCTGCAGTGATGTAAAGCTTATGGCATGAAAGTATGGGTAGCTGACTAAAGACATAATTGGTACCATTACGGCTGTCAGTGGTTGGCAGTTGTTACAGATGGTTTTACTTCATTTATATCCTTAATTGTTTGGGTCTTTAAAATTTGAAGATTATATGCTTAGGCATTTGCAGTGGGCATGCCCAGTTGGACTGGTCAAGTATTTTGATTTGTGAGCAGTATTTGACTGAACAGGCTGGGCAGAGGCACATGTCTTGCGTCCAGGTTGATTGACTCAGATGTTGCAACTTTCACCTTCACAGGTGTTACTGTTTAGAATAAGTATTTTTCTAGTGTTCCAAACGTGAAATTTTTTTGAAGATCATCAATATTTTGTGGAAAGATATTAAAACTTTTGTTTCTTTTAAATATGAAAAATGAAGAAGAAATATAACTTTAAATGGCATTTTCCCAAAAGAGGAATTTCCTGCTTCTGACTCTTTTGTCAAGGACGCGAAACATATATTTTTTCATCCCTTTTTCAGCTCAAACGCTTTTAGGAAAAGAAGCCATACAGAGATGAAGATCTTTTTCCTTTCGGCAGTTTCTTTTCAGTTCAGCAAATTTTTTTTTGTTTAACCACTTGGTTCTAAGAGAATCTACTGTACTTCTTGATTTGTGAGTTCGCTTCATATCAATATAAATATGTATTTGATGGTGGATCTGCCTCAAGTTATCATTTATACATACATTTTTTCTTACTTCTCACATTTTCAGATATAATTTTAAGAACAAGTGTTTGGTGTAGCTGAGGGTCTTGGCAGTCAAGAGTTTGAGAACTGCACACCTCATCATGGCATCTTATGGAAGAGGCAACTTTGATGGCTTTGCCCCGTACCAAGGAGGAGAATCTCGATCTGAAGGTATTTAAAATAATGATAAATTACTTAAGATGCACAACATTAAACAAAGGATAGACATGAAGACAAAGCTTTTTTTCACTTAAAGACTAGTTTGAAGCTTTAAACTGTTACATCAAAGTTCATCATATGCAATCACTTA
This sequence comes from Elysia marginata, assembly GCA_019649035.1. Classification (NCBI taxonomy): domain Eukaryota; kingdom Metazoa; phylum Mollusca; class Gastropoda; family Plakobranchidae; genus Elysia; species Elysia marginata. Next base: position 61,336 of record BMAT01009305.1, read on the forward strand.
TGCATACATTTTTAGCCAATAAAAGTTTAGCCAATTAAATTGAACCTTTTCTGAGGATGCAGTTGCGTAGGATAAAATATATGAGTGGAAAGAAATTAATATGACTTACAATACTAGACACAATTATATCAGATGAATTTTAATATGGATTTAGACAAGTACTGTTCTTGAATCATAAACTGAGTTTTAGTGGACTGTATAAATTTTTAAAAATTACAAAAGAAAGAGAGAAAATTTGATAGTAAATAAAGGCTTTTAGCATAGGTGTGTAAGTTCTAAAATTGCTTTTAAACAAATTGATTCAGTTTTTTGTAATGTTTTGTATTTTTTTCTAGGAGGTTCAGATTTCACAAAGCTTTCACGGGAAATAAGTGCCAACATTCAGAAAATGACTCAGAATGGTAAGAAACAAAGTGTTCACAGAATGACACAAGATTCAATTTTTATTAGTTTTTAACTTTTTTGTATCATGTATTTGACACATCATTCTATTTCATATCAATACATGAATTGTTTTACAGGGATGCAAGTTTTCCTATTTTTGTAGGAATTCCGATTTTTTAACAATCTTGTAGCTAAAGAAGCAGGAAAACTTTTAAAAATTATGACCGAAATGTTAAAGAAAACATCCAAAATTAGGAGTCATAGAAAATCAAACACTTATTTTTAGTAGTATAGCTGTGTAGGCACTAGTACAGAGTTGAATCTATCTGTTTTAATTGGTGCATCCAAAGTTCTATAAGGGCACCAACAGAGTGTAAAATTTTCCTGCTTTTTGAGCATGAGCCGCTTGCATCCCTGGTTTTAAATATAGAAAGGTTTTGGAAATACACCTCAGGATATGAATAGTTCGGACTCAGTTTGTCCTCTCAATATTCTTATTCAATGTTGCAAGGGAATTGTTTTTGTTTATTATTAGTTGAAAAACTACTATTTGAACTTCTTAATTTATATGATCTTGATACATGGTCTTTCTCTCCTCTTTTATACATCAAGTGATGAAAAAAGGTGTCAAAAGAGTCTATTTATCTACGCTCACTAAATCCTCTATCAAAATCTTGCATTTAGAGCGTTTATTTGTAACAATAATAAAATCTTTGTCCTGAAGTTTTAATCAACCGTAAATTTTTTAACAACGTATTTTTTGAGGTGCAAAAAAAATTGCGTGAAACTATTACACTTTACTGGAAACAGTTTATAAGTTTTAAATTATAAAGTAGTAAGAAAAAGAGGAAAAACTTGCAAGTGCTTTGTCCTTATTTGTTTCAGGCTTTTAAGATTTTTCAACGTTAAACTCATTAGGAGTGGTTGTGAGACATATGCATTCATGAAATGTTGAAATTGAATATCCTTTATCTTTCTTTACTCAGTCACTCAGATTCAACGATTAGTGAATCAGATTGGTACTCCACAAGATTCTGATGAAAATAGGCAGCGGGTGTAAGTTTTATCGTGACAGAGTATTGTTCCCTTGTCTATCAATGTGACTCTAATTTAAAAAATAAATCTTGTGAAGCTCTGTGTAATAAGCTCAATTCTTAAAAAAGGTTTAATACTTATAATCAAACTTGGTTCATGAAAATTGGCAAACTTTTCAAATTTGTATAACTTGTATTATGTCAGCTTTTTTGTGGATTAAGATTTTGATGCTTTGTTATCATAAAAAAAGAGTGATATAGATATCTCACTGTATTTGTCATTGAAAAATTAATTTTCTTTATCTTATAAACCTTGACATTTTTAAATAATGGTGATTTTCCCTCAGTTGCCTCAGAGTTAAGAATATATCAAAATGGTTTGAGATGTATTGAATTAGCCTAGAAAAATTCTTTCATATTTTGAAAAAAATTTTGCTTTGCCAATACAGCCATGAGACAACACACTACACAAATCAATTGGCTAAGGAGACAACACAGAGCTTGAAGACTCTTGCCCACCTGCCACAGCCATCTTCAGCCTCTGAACAAGTAAGTTTTGTAAAATTATACAAAAATAATGCATAACATGTAGAAAGCAAAATATATGGCAATGCACTGTCAAACTTGTTTTGCCCAACTATTGATTTGGCATTGCGATTTCCTAATTTTGTAGGGGAATAAAATTTCCAATCTTGCATTATTTTTTTCATGCTTATTTAGGGTTTATTTCATTTTCCGGAATTTAAAAAAAAAGGAATATTTGTAGAAAGTTTATGATAAAGGGAATCAATAAAACCCATATAAATCTTGTTCTTGGAAGAGCTACTATCATTTCTAAAATGTAGAAACGGAAATAGTTGGTGAAATCCGAACAGGTACTTAATAGCAGATAAAAAAGGAGCAGGAGTCAAAATGTGCTGGATTTATTGTTCTTGCTTATGCATGAAAGTTTGAAGCAAAACAATGCTCTATACGAATATTCTCTTGATTTATTGATCCTCAGTCTCAGACTTATTTTTTTCTCCTTAGCGTCAATGGAAAATGCAAAAAGAGCGTCTTACAGACGAATTTAGCAATGTGCTGAAGAATTTTCAGACAGTGCAAAGGACTACAGCAGAGAAAGAGCGAGCTAGTGTGCAAAGGGCAAGAGCACACTCTGGATTAAATACAGTAAGAAAAACCAAAATCATAGATTGCTGGATTAATTAATTGGATGTTGTTGCAAACCTGCTAGTTCTGTGGTTATTGATTTCAGGGCTTTACATGCAGGTGATAGGTTCGAAATGTTCAAATGAAATTCATATTTTTTTTCTAGTCTGTATTTTTTCCAAGACAATAATTTTACATTTTTGGAGCTCAGATAAAAATTTTTGTCATAGTTTTTTTTTTTGTCTTTGTTCAAAATTTTATTTAGATAGTCAAATAAACCCAAACAAACAAATATAATATAATCAAATGCTTAAAAATAGTTCATCTTAATTCAGAATGTTATGACAGAATTTAATGATAATTGTATAAAAGTATGGCATGCTCTTTTCTTTTTTGCCCATCTAGTCTCCTTTTCAAGATGAACCAGTTATGGATGATTCTATGTCAAGGCAAGGGTGAGTTGTTAGTTTTACTTTGATTGAAAAACAGGCTTTTATTCTAGACAGATATTATTATTGCCCACAAATGATCAGATTGAAATGCCACTACTGTATTTAGAATATGAGATACAATATCATACACACCAATACCTTTGTTAAGATTTTAACCTTGAAAGACATTGCATTTGGAAAAAAGTTGATCTGAGAAAAGAAACCAGAGTCTATTAGATTATCCTTTTTCTTTTCCCATAAATTTTAACTGTTTTCTTAAAGCTTTTGGTGTTAAAGTTGATCTGTTTTGATTTGCATGATGTATAAAAAAACATCTTTCGGAATGAGTTAAAATTAAAAGTGTTTTAATGGTAACGTTGGTAACTGTTATGACTGCAAAATGGAGTCGCATGAGTTTGTAATCCATCCTTAGCATACCTTGTTGGTATTTTTAGATTCTCTCAGACTAGACAAGTCCTGCAAATGGAGCAAGATGTAGATTTGGAACTGATCAAAGAGAGAGAGGAATCCATTAAAAAACTAGAGGTAAGCTGAGAAAAGTTTGTAGACCTCATATCCAACCATCAAATAACAAATCCGGGCACTCTGTGATCCACAGTCAACTGAGTTTCTATTAATTTGATTCTGTTTTTTTTGGGCCCCGTGGGGAAAACTATAAATATAAGGACTTGCACATAACTAAATTTTTTCCGTAAGTTGGTTTTATTGGTCATGTCTCCTTTAAGCAGAGTTGACTGTAATTGCCTTTACCCATTTTCATTCTTTGCCTCCATAACTAATTCTTTATTTAACAACACTAAGTTTTGATCAATTTCAGATTCAATTGTGTGTTAAACTCCAATAATAGGTAAAGGTATCATTAATCCAAAAGCAAATAGACAATTTACTTGTTTAGAGACAATTTGAGAGAGTTGAGATGTGTACAAATATTTGAGTTCTCATTTATTGATATGATTTTTTTTTCATTTTTTACAGGGATGCAAGTTTTCCGATTTTAATCGGAATTCCGATTTTTTCGTCTCTCCCGATTTTTCCGATTTCCCGATTTTCGTATTCCTATTTCAACCAGACAATCAGCCAAAAAAGTCGGAAAAATTATAATCTTATTAAAATAAAAACTTGAACCGAGAAAAGACGACCGGAAAATCGGAAGGGAATGTAAAACCTTTTTCCGAGTCTATGGCGATACCGATTATTTCGTTTTTTTTTATCCGTCAGTCGATTTCCGATTATATATGTTCGAAACTATCCACACAATTTTGTAATTCTTGACCAATGAGCGTAAAGGTGAAAGTAAAAGTATGCTATCGATAATTTTCCTTCATCTTTCGTATACTCTGTGTAGTCATTAATAATATAATCAGTCCACTCCTACGATAATACGAACATGGTTCTATGACTGTTCAAAACATCGAGAGTCCTTTATAATCCTTTCTGACATTACATCTAGATCTAATCCCAAGCAATCTTGTGTACTTCATTTTTATAGCCAAGAGCCATCTTGTTTGGTGATATTTCATGTTGTAATAAATTGCTGCACCTCGTTGACCTCTCTAGCTCTGTTTAATAGTAGTCTTACTCTTCAAATCTGGATTAGATCTACTATCTCTATCTCTATATGCCTGTCCATCTAGATTAAACATGGAGAAACAGTGTTGCTAATCAGTTACTGACTTAGCCTCACACAGTAAAATCTAGATCTAGACCTAGAATATTTATTAACAATCTGGAGTTTGATCATGGCAGCCAGTCCAAGTCTAGCTCTAGATCTAGTTCAAATTACATTCTTGGATCGGAAATCTACACCCTGACATTGTGTTTCTATTTTAAAAAAATGAAGGAGGAAGACATCATTGGAAACTTTTATTCCAGTTATTTCTAGAATGGTGTTACATGATGTTGTGTAAAAAAAGAGTTTCCTACCAAATTGGTGGCAAAATCGTTTTTGCTAGACACTGTAAGGCTGGCTTTAGTAATCAGAATAGCGCCCGCTCGGAAACCTAAATAAAAAAGTTTCCTGCTTTTTTCTCCTAAGCTGCTTGCATCCCTGTTTTTTAACTGATTTACAAGTTAGTTATCTTAAAATATATACCCCATTGTGTAACAGTCAACTGTGGATTCTTTTTCACGTTTCATCAAATTTTATTTGCTACAGTAGCTATTGGGATCAAACTAAAAAAGAAGTGTTTGCATCTTGCATTTTTGGTTTTGTTTCAGAGTGATATAATGGATGTGAACCAAATTTTCAAAGATCTAGGCATGCTTGTACACGAACAAGGAGAAGTCTTAGGTAAGGTAGAAAACACTATACTTTATAATTAAAAAAAAATAATAAAATACTAGGGACAAAAAAAAAGAAAGAAAATTGGTGTAAGGAATTAAAGCTAGGCACTCTAAAATACTTTTTGCTCTGCCTGTGTAATAAATGTTGGTTGTCTTTCTACATTTATGTATAGGAGTTGGCATCCAAGGGCATCACCATAGCTAAAGTCTTTTTCTTTATGTGGCAAATCGAGGGGAAATTATAAAAATATTTGAGAATAATATGACAGAGCTTTCAATCACTTGCATTTGGAAGGGAAAATATTTTTAAAAATCTATTTAACTGCACTTTATGAACATTGAAAAATTTAATATCATACTTATAACGATTTGGTATGACACATACATAGTTTGGAAAAATATTCCTATAATACGAGGGCTCTTTCAGAAATAACCGAAAAATGCCCATTGCTCAGCAACCATTGGAGCTTTTTTAATTCTGTAAACGACATAATATTCCTTATTTCCTTACGGATATTCCCAGAAATTATGAAGTGCATCATTTTGCACAATGAATGTCTAGACGATTTTAAAGATGGCGGCCCACCTTGAAACTTGGTCAAAGGAGGAAATCAGAGCTGTCATACATTTTTTGAAGGCCAAAAGTCTGAATCCTACCGAAATTCATAAAGAACTTGAGAGTGTATATGGTGAGCATGTTAAAAGCCATACACAAGTCTATCACTCTGGTGTAATTTTTTTGAAGCCGGCCATTCCGACTTGACAGACAGGGAAGGGAGAGGGCGTTCTACAACTGCGAGTCAGAAGACAATGTGAAGCAAGTTGATGAGCTTATTCGTCAAGACAGGAGGTTGAAACTTCATGAAATCGCAAGCAGTCTTGAAATTTCGGAAACTTCTGCCCATAGAATTGTATTTGATGAACTTGGCTACA
>BMAT01009305.1:67818-81274 GCA_019649035.1 Elysia marginata
CTGCAGGGAACTTTTGAGAAGAAGCAAGAGCTCACGCAGGGTTCACTGCTAACGCTGGCGGAGACTTTCTATGGTACGATGTGACTTTTCTTGACAGCATAGTCACAGTTGATGAGACTTGGTTGCACCATTGCACCCCAGAAACAAAGCAAGATCAGATGACATGGAAACATCCATCCTCACCTGTCGCGAAGAAATTCAAAGTCATGCGGTCAGCAAAGAAAGTAATGGGAACTGTTTTCTGGGACAGTCGTGGTGTTCTTCTGTTCGAAACCTTACAACCTGGAGAAACAATCAATGCTGCAAGGTACTGCCAAACTCTTGATAAGCTTAGGGAGGCCATTCGCAGAAAGCACCCAGGGCAGTTGACAAACATTTTGCAACACGACAACGCTACACCCCACACAGCATGAGTGACGCAAGGTTGGCTAGGGAAATATGGATGGGAGATTTTGCCACACCCACCACACAGTCCAGACCTCGCACCAACTGATTATCACCTCTTTGGGTCACTGAAACGTGAGCTGGCAGGAAAGCACTTTGATGAGGATGAAGAGCTTGTTGACCATGTGCGGAAATGGCTACAAAACCTTGACGGAAGTTTCTTCCGAGAGGGTATCTATTCCATGGTGCGGCGTTGGCAGAAGTGTGTTGACAGACTTGGCTGTTACGTAGAGAAATGAAGGACGAGTCAAATTATGAACACGTGTAAGAATTTTGTTGATAGCATAAAAACGCAGACTTTACAGGCATTTTTCGATTAATTATGAAAGAGCCCTTGTAGCTTTTCCGTTTGTCTTCTTTGGAAACTATATATTTTTGCTTCAGATATATTTGTAATTTCTTTCTCTCCCTCTCTTTTCCTCTCAGTTCTTCTGTCTTCCTCCCTCTCTTTTCTTCTCATATCTTCTTTCTCTTTCTTCCCCCCTTTCTTTTTCTCTCAGCTCTTCTTGCTCTTTTATTCTCTTTCTCTTATCTTAGTTTCTTTTTTTTTCTCCCTCATTTCTTCTTTTTATTGTATTCTATCTCTTTTTCTTTCAAATCTTTTCCCTCTTTCGCTGCATATTTACTTGTCTACCATTCCTATTGTCTGCCACAGTTTGACTTACGTTCCGTGCTCTTTCTGTTTTCTACTATAGACAGTATTGAGGCCAACATTGACAACTCCCAATTGGCAGTGGAAGAGGGAACAAAGCAGCTAAGCAGAGCCAGGGATTATCAGGTAAATTTGAAGAAAGATATAAAGATGGTGACACAAATTGGTCAAAAACATTGTTTTTAAAAACCTTTAGATTCAATGGGTGAGTGGTGGTGCAATTGGTAGGAAAATGACCGCTATCTGAGAGGTCCCCGGGTCTGATCCTCAGTTCAGGCAAAATTTTATTTGTTCCCCTATGCCCAACCAGCACTTGATGGGTAGCTAGGTCTCTTAAGACTCAGGGATAGTAAAGGTGGCGAGGAAAGCAATGGCAAACTACCTCACTATGCCGTATGCCTGAAAAAGAAGGATCCTGCTCCCTGTTGCCTTATGCTCGTCTCAAATATGGCAAACTTCGCTTTACTTTATAGATTCAACATTACTTCAAGCTCTTATATGATTTATGAATGCATGATGCTTCCTGCACTTTATCCACATTTTCTCATTTTCCTTGAAAAAAAGATATTTCCTTACTCGTTGTGTTTTAGTTCTCTTTCAATCAGTAAAGGTTAATTTTACGCTTTATCCCACACATCTTTTATTTACCTGTCTCCTCTTTTGCCAATTAATGTTCCATCTTGGAAACGATGTCTTTTTTATGTTCAAAGTGAACTATAGATTGGTTCTTAATTAAAGATTAAATAGTGAAGGCAGCCACTGTGTTATCAAATTATTGAGAGATTTAAAAAGTATGAAATTGGCAGTGGAGAGAAGCAGGCTTTAAGTGGAAATGCCTGAAATGTCTGCCTTTAGTATGATTCAAACCTTTGACTTATAGTAGCTTTGGCACCCTGCGCATGGCCATGTGGAGGAATATAGCTTCTACTAGGTCATCACTACGCTCCTTAATAAAGAAGTTTTATGGCGAAGGTCCTTGCTCAGCCCCTCTCAGCACTTGCTAACTTAAACGGGAAGATCCAAATCACACCAAAGACAACCATTGAAACCGGAAGCTCACCAACACTTAGCCATAAACCACAAGCACAGAGAAGAAAGGATAACTTGTAAAGTATGCCTCATATAAATTATAGATCTACAGATCAGATAAAATAGTGGAGGCAGGGAGAGACATGGTATAAGCAATGTTTCTTTAAGTGGCAAGGCGGTGAGTGCTGAAGCTACTATAAATCGAAGGTTTGAATCATACTTTTCAGGCATTTCCACTTAAAGCCTGCTTCTCTCCATACCTTTAAAATCTTTCAATTGTTTGACTTTTAATGTACCCCTTTTTCCATTATTTGTGTTCATTTATCTTTTTTTTTTGTCTTAAATCATCATGTCATTCTTCATTTATGGTCCTCAAATGAAAATATCATCAGTATCTTAACTTTTGTTGAGTTTCCATCATAGAAAAGTCTCTTGCCTGAGAGACCCTTTTATAACTTCAAATGTTAAAGAAATTATACTTGGCAATGGCGTGGTATGCTTTTCCAACTTTATCTTAAATCTGTTTACTTTTTTCCTTTCATTTACAGGGTGTATGAAATTGTCTAGAGTTAGAACTAAGCTAATTTACCTTTTCTCTATAAAAGTAGAGCTCAAAACCCGATTTAGAACTAACATTTTGCTAAATCTGACATTGAACTTGAAGTAATGATCTTGCAAATAATTGTTTTTTTCTTTGTCTTATTCTTTTTCCTTTCTTCACAAGACCAGTATTAGGTTCAAATCTACTTTTTCTTTTCTTACTAAACAGAGATTCATAATTATTTAACGACATATTTTTCTATTTGTATAATTAAGCTTTTTATAACCTGGTTTTTTTTTTATGCAGCGGCATTTTTCCATGAATTCAAGGATTTGTCAGGAACTCTGAAATTACAAGTGATTAGAAGACGTGTTTGATTATCATAATCATTATTTTTTTCATTGTTATTGTTGCTAAAATTATTCTAGTCCCTTTTCTCTATCTCCTGTCACTAAATGTCTTGATTTACATTTTTCATCATTTGAATGCGGCCTAGTTTTCCATACAACATGTGTTAAGTTGGCTGCTATATTAACAATCTCTTTGTTTTTTTTTCTTTCAGTTTCATTATACTTTTATAGGTTATTTTTTCTTTTCTGTTCCATTTACCTTGAATTTTTTTTTTGGAGGGAGCAACTTTTAACCAGGTGTTTGGTTGCACTTTGCACTATGTACTCAATTTTGTTTTTTTCAGTCCAAGGCACGAAGAAAAAAATTTTGCATTCTCATCATTGTATTGGTTGTGCTTGCAATACTTGGCCTTATTATTGGCCTCTCTGTAAGCAAGTGAGTAGCTGGCTCCACCTCAGGTAACTGCAAAATAGTTCCAAATGTTAACTGTGCCACTATTTGTGTTAAGTTGGTAAAGATCATTGCCTATTTTGTCCCATTTCCTGCTGTCTCTCTGCCTTATCTCCCATAAGAGATGAAAATATTAATAAAAAAAAAAAAGCTTATTCATCATCTATGCTGTTTACATCAGCAACTCAGAGGTTGAAGCAGCTTAGACATTTTCAGAATCTTGAAGGACTATCAAACTTTGCCATTGTTATGAAAAATTGAATTGTTAAGAAAAAAAATATAATAAAGATCATTCATGTATACACACTGTTAGGTTATACAATTACTTGTTTACCTTGTTAAAACCTGGGCTGATACAATTACATTTTACTTTGCTATTAAAACCTAGTATGCCTAAAGACAAATCAAATAGTCACCCAGTTCTAATTTCTTTTGCTGTAGGGGAGCAGACACTGTGATACCCATATACTTTATGCATTTAATACTTAAGCCCCCCATCAACGTACATTCCCAGCCTGGCTTCTGGCCTCGGTTTTGCAAAACTTAAAAAAAACTGCGTGTGTGAGCGATCTCCTAGTTTCTGGATGAGGCACTGCCTAGGTTCGAAATTTTACTGCTAGCCAAATATTTTTACTCCCTGCCAAGATTATGAGGGAGTGACCGCGTAAAAAAACACACGCAAAGTTTAAAATTTTGCTAATTTCACTTCATATTGTAATTCCGCGCTAAATTTACCATCTATTTGTTACCAAATATGTACCTTATTCAGTGTTTTATTGGATTAAAAAAAAAAATTATTTTAGGGAAAAAATACTCTGATAGCTGCAGTGAAGTAGGCCTGCTTATGCAACAAAGACCTTCACCAAGAATAATATGCATTCCTCGTAGCCCCACTCTCCCTACTCTCTTTCTAACTTTGTTTTTTACTTGCGTCACTGTTATCATGAGCAGAGCATTGCATATACCTTTCTGGGCTTCACACTATGTTTGATCACATGCAGTTTGTTTGGCAGAAATAGTTTTCTAATGGGGCGGAAAAATATCTTGGATGGGTTGGGAGAAAAATTTCCTGAAGACCGATGTAGGTTGAGGCACTAGTCCTAACCTTGTTCCATCGGCACGTACGTGAGTGGGGTGCTTAACTTTATATCAAAGCTCATCTCTGGGAAAAGGTAGAATGCAAATAAATAAATGAAAAAATAGATATTCCTTGTTGTCTTATTCACCTCTGCACATCGGTTTGGCTTAAGAGTCCCTTTATAACATTATATTTTGTTGGTTTTCTTTAATATTACACATGTATTTTGTTAACTGTCAAGTTATGCATTTTTTTTTTCAGATAAAAGTATAATTCTAGCAAATGTCACTTTAGGCTTCAGATCGTGTCTGATGTGTTCAGAAGGTCATTAATTGCTTAATATATATTTTTTTTTTGATAATCTGCAGGCCAAGTCAAGACGCAAGTGTTGCATCCTTATAATTGTGATTATTTTTATCGTTATTGTCATTGGTGTCATCATCTACCTGGCCACCAAGTAAGCTGTAAGGTTGTCAAGAGATGGCTCCTCTAAAAGATTGCTAAAGGATATCGTTTGGATGGCATCACTATTTGTTTGTCTGTGGAGAGAGAGAGAGAGAGAGAGACACTTTGTACAAAATGCTTTAAACTATGATTTTTGTGTAGCACCTGTGATTGACATCTTCCAGACTTTCCAAGTTGGTGATGCCCATCAACCTCTATCTCTTGTTTGTTTTGTAAAGATAGATGATTAACAAAATGAAGTATACATTTTTGGAAAGGCTGGATTGAAGCTCAGGGCTTTTGCCAAAGGATTAATTATGGCCGATAGGCAAAGGAAATAATATTGAAATATAGAAAAATCAAAATGTTTAACACAAAAGCTCACAGGCATAATGTACAGAAAAAGATCACATACTTTTTTTTTTACTTAAAAACTTGCTTTAATTTTTCATTGCTTCATCATTTGTGTAGCAATTTTATAAAAGTGACATAGATTCTCAGACTTTCCTGTTGTTTTACTATTTAATAATAAACTTCAGGCCACTCATAGGTTGTTTTTGTTAAAAAAAAAAAGGCATTAGTTACTTTTATGAAGATATCCCCATGATTTTTTTTAGCAATTAGAGAGTCCAACCTTAAAAGCAACATAGCTTTACTATAACTATATATGCTTTCTAATTTGTGACATAAATTCACTAAGAAAAATTTAGATATTATCAATCTTATGAATGTCAATTGGGATTAATCACTTTAGAATATTGTTGCCAGTTTCTGTAGAATGCATAGTATAATATTGATCATGGAAATTAGTATAGATTATATTAAGACAGTCTAATGTTGACCATCACCAAGATGACTGATTTGTCTGGAGTGACATATCAGTGTTTGTTGTGACAGTATGTAACCTTTTTACCTGTTCTCGTTTTGATTGAAGAAGAAAAAAAAAGAAAACAAAAATAGTGTGCAAATTCAGCCTTTTATGGCTTCTTAGTTCCATATATTATAATCATCTTAGATTAGAATTCAGTCTTTGTTTTTTTTTCTGTTTTTTATCTTAGCACATAGACCTTAGTATATCTTTTGTTTGTGAATTGTCCAATATTGAATTCTTTTATTGTGATCTAGTTGTTATTATTCAAAGCAGTAATAACATTCTCAAAATATGAATCCTTGCAGTTTTATTTCTGGTTTGTTATCAATAGTAGCCAAACTGAATGACTTATATTTAGAAACCTTTCTTTATGTTTCTGTAATTGTGCATCCTACAAGCAAGGTCTAGTATTTTCTGAGCAAAGTGCAGTGGTCACCGCATAATAACACGCTTCATTTTTTAAAATCTGCCATTTTAGTGAAACATATCTTCTGTTATATATCACCTTCTTCATAGTCTGCTTCTACGATAAGACTTTGTCTGATGATCTGTTGATTTCTATGTTGTGAACACACTATCAAGAAACTCGGGTAAGATTAACTAAGACATATGACCAATGCAACAGCGTAGCATTCCTGTGGACTGATGGATGTGTGGAAAGTGGAGAACGCAGTGGCCTGGTATTATGCAACCACTCCTAGCATTCTCTCTCTCATCAAAAGAGTGCAGTCAAGGCAACACAATGAATCATTAATCCATCAGTATAGACCAATCGCAAGACTTGAATAACTATGCCTGTCTATTGTAAGCACGTGCAAGTAAATCTCTGTGTCTTTATGAATGAGCAGGCTTATCACGTTGAATTGGTAGAGCATAGTCATCAGTCAGTCAACTCAGATATTTTCTTTTTGCACTCAGTGAATGTTTATAAGATCTTTAGAGGAAACTATAAAAATACCTAGAGTCGACTTTTGTCACTTAGAGAACAAGCAGATGTCAGTGATTCTGGACTTAACCTTAGCTCACATTTGACATTGGCAATCCCTGGAAATTAAGGCCCTCATGATTGAAAATCGATGCACAGCCCACTTTGCTGAAATATCCAGGCCTTTTGGCACCTAAGAGGCTGGTCATTTGGCTGTGACCACTGTCCTAAGAAACTGCAAGCCATTTTCAACTAATGCACAGAATTGTGTATATCTGAATTTTTTACAGGAAATTTCCTCTCAGAACCAGCATGTTAGCTCAGAGCTAACTCTTAGTTATAGCAAGGAATAAATACTTAACAGCTATATTTTTTACACCACCCAGAGTTTGATTTGAAACAGCTGAACATTCATTTCAAATGAGTCAGTATTTTACGTTGGTCTTGTTTTTCCCTTCTCTCTATCTTATTCTGTTAACACCCACCCACCCCCCAATCCCCCATCCTACTTCATCTCTCTATGAAAGCAGATTATTCTTAATATTTTTCATGTTCATGAATCTTTTGAATTACCAGCCCATGGATATCAAGCAAATCATTAACCGAATAACCTTTGTTAATCAATAAAAATGTACATTCCAATATGTAGCTTCATTGCATTGTAGTTACATGGAGTCTGCTTACATGCTTCTCTGTCTTTTCTCTTTGATTCTTTTTTGTTCTCTTTCCCTCCCTCCTTACCTATCTCTTTTATTGTATGTGCATTATCATGTCTTGATGTATCTCTATTTATACAGAAGGCTGTGACTTCTTTTTTTCTCTCTTGGTGGTCTAGGCTACTCTTTTGTTAGGATACAATGCGAATGCCGTTTATGTTTCAATCAAAGCAATTTCAGGCATACACCAAACACCTGTAAATAGAATTGCATGTTGACCTTTATATTTTTGCTAGGATGTTGGTGTTAGAATTGTCATATGATGGATGGATTTGATTGATAGCTATATCAGAGTCAGGTATTTGAAAATAAGCAATACAATTAAGATAAGACTTTTTGTTTGTCAATTAACCCTTAAGTTGTAAAACTAGTAATATATATATTTCAAATAAAAACTAACTACAGGTACTTTTGTTGTTATGTATAAATTATATGTGAGGCGACCAGGCTTAATCAGGCACAAGTCGGAAAACCAAAATATTGAGCTATAATAACGCTTGCTCAAAGTGTATTTCATACTCTTTTAAAGAGAGAACTCTGGCTCGTCTTTACCTTGAGTTATTCCATTTTGGAGACAATAAATATGGTTTATTACTAGGTAAGTTATTGTGCTTAAAGGGCTGTAACTCAATATTAGTCGGAGTGACTTGTGCCTGGTTCCCCTGCTTACCTCACATCTATACTTAAGGATTTTCTTTCTGTAGAAGTAACATCTTTTTCAGGACACGTTTTGTTAAATGGGCCCTTGTTTGGCAATTATATTCTGTTAAATGTTTTGTCTTTCATATTAGACTGTAAAAGTGTGAGTTATTTTGTGATGTGGTTTCAAAGGGTAGAAAATTTATTTCTGAAATGCATGCTTCACACTTGACTTTTTTTCAAATTTCTTTTAACAAGTTCACATTGAATTTTATTTATTAACACTTTGTTCCACAACTTTACTTTTTTTTTTCATTGAGTGAAAGTGTTAATATGTCTTGATTTAATCTCTTTGCCAAAGCTGACCTTTCCAGTCTGCAAAAGTATAAAATTGCATTAAAAACATGAAATAAATAGATTGGGTAGATTGGTTAGATTTATGCATATTGTAAGCTTTGAATTTTTACTTCTAATTTTATTTATTTGGAGTTTGATTTAATTTTCATCAACGCTTCAGCAGCAGTTCTCCTGAAATTTGTCCATATTCTTGCTTCAATTGATCATTCTATAAGAAATTCTGACCAAATTCTGTTTTCTTGTTATAGGTGTGTGTTTGGTTTCCCACTTTCATTGTAATTTGCAGAATTTTTTTGTGTTGGCAATTTATTGAAAATTATTATATATGGACCAGAAATAATTCACCATTGCTCAGCGAAAATGTGAAAACAACCCTTGTAATATGATTGTTTAAGTTGCAAGTCAGGCGTATAAAGTAAGAGAAATTGATAGTTTTGATTTGCTCTCCGTTTTTATCTGCTGTTACTGGACCAAATGAATTGTTACCCAGCTAAAAAAAAATACTATTAACAGCAAGGCTTTCTTTTTGTTATCAAAAGGGCCCTTTCACTCTTTTATATATCCTTTAACCTGTTTTGGCTGTTCTTTGCCTGCAGTTAAAACCAACCATTATAAGATCAGGTAGGCAGGAATTTCTAAACTAAAGTAACTTTGGAAGAAAAGGAAATATGATGGTGTGTAGTTTCACCTGAAACACAGGTTCGCTCAGAATGGCTTTACTATTGCTGGGAGCATTTACCTGTGTAAGTCCTTTTATTTCTGAATTTGTGAAAAATTGCAATATGTTCATGAAGGTGTTAACATGAACGTTTTGACAAGAACTTGTCACTCTGTGCAATATTTTGTTTTGCCTACCTATGCTTCTATGGAATTTTTAATTTCTTTTCTTCAAAATAAATCATCTCTAAAAGATCTGCTAATACTTTTTGATAACTAAGTTGCACCTCAAAATACATTTTAGTTTGTACAAAGAAAGTGCAGGTGTATTTGTTGTTATCTTGTTTTTTTTTTTGTTTAAAATTTTCATTGATTTGCTAAAATATTTCCATAGTGACATCATTACAATTTTTTATCCTAACAATTCACTCTTCAGGTTCTACTTTACCTGGACATTTATAATCCTTTGATTCTGCTGCTTTTTTAGAACAGAGGAATCACCAAATGCTTATTTTCACAATATATGGTGTATCGGTGTAGAAACTACGTCTTGAATAAAAACATGGCCAGGAAAATTAAGATCTTTTAATTTTATAAAAGGGATGTCAATGTTAAAAAAAGTTTTTAAAAAATAAAAAGCAAGATGGATAAAAAACATTTATAAATGAAGAACAAAAAATCTTTTCTGAGTTTGACAAGTCAGTCATGTGTTTGTTTAAAGATGATTTGCTTGGAGGTGAAACAAATATATTCTGGAGGGGTTTTTTTGTTCTGTTTAGGTGATTTTTTACTAACAATGTTTTCTTTGTTGTGTATAATAGTTATGAATTTCTCTGGCATGGCTTGGTGCTGTATAGCTGTTTGTTTGTTTGTTTTGACATTTTTATTCACAGTTCAGTTCAGTTTTTTTTTTTTTTTTAATTGAAGCAAATTTCTTCCATTTCAATTATTTTGTTAGAAATGTTGATTTTCTTACATTCATCACAACAATCAAAAAGTTATTTTGAAAATTTTACATATCTCCCAGCTTTTATGACATATTTTATTCATCTTACTAGCTTTCTGTGCTAAAATCTATGTTAAAAAAACTTCAAGTTTCCTTTAAAAAAAAAAACAACCAAAAATTTATATTGTATAATGTAAATGGAGAAAAATACTTCATCAGAAAAAGAAAAAATTCACATTCTCAAAGGATACATGTATTCAGATCATGTACCCTTTTTCAGCAAACTGTAATGTGGCAAAGCTTTATGTTCTAGGGAATAATTGTAGATCAAAGTGAACTCACATGGAGAAAACCCCATGATTGCCTATTTTTTTTAAATTGCATATAGAGGTAGAAGAGATCAAGTGTTTGATTACCCACTTTTAGATTTCAATGGAATTGAAAACAATTTTTTTAATGGTGCTTTTAGTCCTACTTCTTTTTGTAGAAGACAAATCTGAAATCTGGTGATTTTGACTCATTTTTGTTTGTTTGTGTATCACAAATCCATAGATATAATAATATTGTTCATGCATGTATAAGCAGGTAGTTCACATAACTTTTTTACATCGTATGGTTTCATTTTCAACCCGTTGAGAAAAGAACAAAACTTTAAGAGGACAGAAAACATGGCTTTTATGTTTCTTATTTTATTTTTGCATCTTCATTTGTTATCTTTTAAGTATATCCTGAAATTTATTTTGCCAAAAATTATAGTCTAAACTTCTGTATCATTTATGTGGAAGCTTTGCTATTTACTTATTTTCAGTTAATTCCATGTAATCTGAATCTAGTAGAACGTGGCAATATTTTATCATGCAACTACAATGGAACCCTGTTAAGATAAATCTCTCCGGGACTGAAAAAAGTTCATCTTAGGCAATGTTTTTATACAGCAATAACGAAAGGGAAAAAATGAAAAGACACTAAAAACATGGTTTATATTGAATAAAAGTTTATCTTAAAAAGGGTTTATCTTAACTGGATTCTACTCTACGTATAGTACTAGATGTGTCTGAGCGCACACAGCTTTAGTTTCTTCTCGTCTTAGGAACTGGGGTCTGCAGGATGTTAAGAAAAGACACTAAAAACATGGTTTATATTGAATAAAAGTTTATCTTAAAAAGGGTTTATCTTAACTGGATTCTACTCTACGTATAGTACTAGATATATCTTAGCGCACACAGCTTTAGTTTCTTCTCGTCTTAGGAACTGTGGTCTGCAGGATGTTAAGAAATTAGTGTAGAGTGTGTTTGTACATAAAAATTAATATTTAATTTGTACATAAACATTATTCAATTAGTTAGTCAAACAACCGTTAATAATAAATAATTTCATGGATGAAACCATAATAATTAATGCCATTGTAGGCTGTGAAGAAGCACATTGGAAAAATAAAGGAAACTGCCAGCATGAAAATAGTGATGATTTTGTTTTTTATTTTCTGCACGTGCACAGACGTTTAGTTTGAAACTGCCTTCTTCGTGTCAAAGGAACTTCTTTGTTTTAAATATTGATATGGAGAATAAAAAAAAATTTGAAAGCTCTCTAGTTTGTAGATAATAAAAAATGTTTGTTTAGCAGTATTGCAGCATGAGTCGGGTTGTGGTGATGTAACAATTTTCTTGGTATATTTTGAAAGTTAATCTTTAGCCACTATAAAACTATTGAAAATATAGCTCAAATGAGATACAGATATTTCAATAGAGAATTAACTGATGCTTTAGGTCCTTTATAATCTGAAATCTTTAATAGTATTTTCTGGATTATCCTAAGAATGAGTCTCGCTGATTCCCAATGTTCCGAATCATGCAATGTTCAGATTATAATCAAAATCAATGAAGTCTATTATCTGCCTTAACAGGCTTAAAAATGATGAGGAGTGTATATCTTTTAATCTCGAAATTCCACAACTAGACTCTTGTCCTACTGCTATACATATTGATATAAGTACAAAAATGTGCCATGATTTCGGTTATAAGACCCTTTTTATGGGTGGGTTGTCTTTCATAGGTGTTTTTCATTTAGATGATAGGTGTATTTAAGATTCAAATACAATTTGTCCTGATCCGATCTCATATACATGTATTATCAAGTACATGTAGTCCACGTATAATTTGACACATATATGTTAATGAATTTGCTTGGTTTCAAAAGTATGTTTGACATTCTAAAAGCGGGCTTAGGCAGCTAAAAGGTTGATGAGATAGCAAAAGCGGGGAAATAAATGTAGATTTATGTGTGTATTTGTCCATTTTTCCAAGGAGACACGGTCGGGGATTTGATAGCTAGAGGCTTATTGGAAATGCAGACTGGACATAATAAAGAAATATTTTTGTATAAAACACTAAAAAAGGAGAGGTTAACCTGTTCGCCCCCCCCCCTCTCTCTCCTACCACCTTTGATGCCTTGGAAAATGGGAGTTCCCAATATACTAAACATGTAGTGCAAAGCTTTATAACCCGTCACTTATTTAGTGGGCTCGGGCCTTAATCTTGCCGCTAATAAGGGCTCGAAGTTGTGCAACATGCCCACTGGGCCTATCCTTCGACGTCAATTTACATCACACGCCCAAAAACTCGAACGCTTAACTGAAGCTAATTAGCAGTCACATCATCAGTGATAAAGCAGCCTTTGAACATTTGTTGACAATCAGAGAAATAACAGAATGATTACTAACCTGTGAACACTGTCTCGTATGTGAAAAGTGTACCTACAATATTTTGCATAGCCCTTAAAATAAGACAACGAGAAACGTACAATCGACTTGGATCACGGTGTATGTGTCATGTCACAGTAAAATCTGCGATGTACAAATTTCACCCTTTTTTAGGTTTGTAATCGAACGATTCGTGTATAATGAACTGTAAATAACTACATATGTACATCATTAGACAAATGTCTCGTTTTACACACCTTACAGCTTAAGTTGAATACTGCATTGTTCAATTTCAAACCCAAGGGAGAAAAGAAAACAGACGCACACTTAACTACCGGTAGTACTAGTACATGTAGTCATAACGCACTCGACATCTTCAACGGGTCTCTTGTCCAAAGTAGAAAAGACATTCAACCATGCAACCTCCGTTTTCCCCCCATTAATGGCCCCGAGTATATATTTTATAATGACTTAATTACTCTTAAGTCCGCTTTTCTCACAAATGGGCATTTCTATCGTGTCCTTTAGGCAATGTGTCACATGTGACTGACCGCCCGGCCACTGTGCGGAGAGCCTTGAACGACTTGAATTTATTTTTTTGTTTGTTCAGAAGTTATTGTTAGTTACCTGGGCGCGCTTCTGAGCCAGCAGGGTTTGT
>BMAT01009305.1:114029-128281 GCA_019649035.1 Elysia marginata
AAGGACTTATTTTAAACCAAAATGACTTTAATCCGAAATTGATTAGATGGACCCCAAAATTTCGGTTTAGAGGGATTCTACTGTATTATTATAAAAAATATAAAATATGAAGGATGAGATAAAATTAAAAAAAAAAAACAGACCCCAGCTTTACTATAAATATTTCAAAATCCTGTTTTTCTGTTTCCAGATTCAATAAGTTATATCAGAAATTACAAAAAAATATGTCAATTTACTTGATGATAACAAGAGCTATCTGAAACCCACTGTAAAAAGATAAAAGTGCCACAAAATCATCTCTCATTAAAAAATCTCAAGAACACACATTCTGTGATACTTCTTGACACCTTTTCAAGCTTTCGCTTGTATATTTATTTTATACACTATATTAATCCCTCTTGGGAAATTTGGCTTCCTTACTCAGTGTAACTGTGTCGCCACAGAGCAACCCCACTAACGCCCCAACAGACCAGTACATTTGAAGGCCACTTTTAACCCATGTGTAGGGTGTTGCAGGCAAAAATCACAAATTCAAGAATTGCCTGTAGCTGGGTACCCATTTCAAAGGTGGGTGGACAAGGGAAAATTAGGGTAAATTGCTTTCCCAAGGCATTTGCCACATATCATGGTCGGGAATCAAACCTGCGACCTTCAGATCTCAAGTCCAACACGCTAACCACTCTGCCCCTGAGGGGATTCACCTATCAGCTGGTTGTTTAACCTTATCTTGGGAATAAAGACAACAATTGCTATAATAAAAGTTCTTTGGAAAAAAAAAGTTGTCATAATCACCAGATTTCACTGTACTAGTAATTAGATATAGCAAAACAAACAAAAACATTGATGTTAAAAGTACTTTTGCCTTTTCCCACCAAATTGAGCTTGATTTAAAGTCTCTAGAGTTTCTGTTCTAAATAACAGAATCACACTACAATATCTGTTAACACTAACCTCTGCTTTGGGTAACCTGTTGACCTGGTACTTGTCCTGTCTTTAGTAACTGATTTAAGTGCTCAATCTCCTCTAAAGTCTTTGCATTTGCAATTGCTTTCTGTTGAAGAGCAAGAAATATTGAAAAAATACATACAAATTTAGATTCTTAAAAATCTACAATAACATAAAAACACTTTTAAGTTTATTGGTATTTATACTTGAAATTCGTATATAATGAAACAAATTTCAAGTTATGTAAAGTTAAGTGTCAGTTCAAGTAAAACTGTTTTATTCTTGACAACATACTGAACACATATATATGTTCTCAAAAAAAAAAAAAAAAAAAAAAAAAAGAAACCAGTACAGTGAAGTAATAAAGCCCCCAGCAAATGTATCACATAAATCAACATTTTGCCATACCCTAATAGCAGCAACATCTGTTTTAGAAGGTCCTGAGGGCACAGGTCTGCCAGGTGTGAGCTTGTCTCCTGGAGTGAATGTTTTTGCTTTTCCTCCATTTTCAGCAGCTTTCTGTGGTGCTGGCTGTTGAGTTTTCTTTTTCTTGAATAATTTTGCTGCAGTTTCTCTCTCCTAGCAAACAGCATAAGAGTTATGAAAACGCAGTACTTCTAGCTCTACACATCAATAAAACAACCAAAGTATAAGTTATAATTTAAACTTCTATAACGTGGTTCTTGATTACGAGTACAATATGTTGTCACTGTACTAGCAAAATAGCATATTTCAGATACATCAAAAGCTCTGTGATAAAAAAAAGTGAGGACCAACTGAGTAATAACTCCACTATTAAATTTTCTTTCATTCAACACCCAACTTATTAGGAATGGTCACCATTCTTCTTGTCTCAAGGATTTTACACACATCCTCTACATCTTAGATCTCTTAAAATATGCATTTGTTCCAAAGAAAAAGACAAGTGAGAAAAAATTAATCAGTTGCATATGTCAGCAACAAAGAAAGCAACAAAAAATAAGGAAAATAAGAGAGAGAGGAAAGAGAGAGAGAAAAATAGAAGAGAGGAAGAGAGACAGATATAAGAAAGGTGCAGGCAGAAGCTATCTAGCCTATTTAAAAATATGTTAAAAGTCACTTACTCTCAATTTGACTTTCCGAAAATCTAATACACGAAGGCTTGGAATTTTGTAAATCAAGTAGTGTCTGTAGTTCCGTTTGGTAACAATGGGATTTCCCAAAAGACTGTGGATGTACGCAATGATACAAAAGATAAGAGACAAAATATAGTAAGATGAAACTGCCCTCTACAGCAAAAGTGAAACCATTAAGAACTAATCCATGCAAACTTACCACCAGGGAAACCTACAAAATCGAAGCCTGATAATCCAAATTTCTTATAATTTGAAGTATTCTACATGTGAGGTTTCTTTTCCCCCCTTTAGCTTTGTTAGATTTGAACTCATAATCCAAACTTAATAAAGTTCAATTCTCTTAAATTCAAAGTTTACATTGAGGCTTACATAAGTTTTCTTTCTAATTCCTTGCACTTTTACTTCACCAAAGCATGTCAGTTTTATGATAAACACTCACTGCACAAAGTTGCCAACCAAGAAACTACGCACAGGTGTCTATACCCATAGAATTAGTTTGTTTCTGCATTCACGCAAGGTTGGGGTGAGAGAGAGAAAAGTGCTACAGAAATAAGAAGTGGCTTAGTAAATAAACCTGGTCCTCTTAAATCAAAGTTTTTCCTCACTCCCATGAGATTTGAATTATGAGATTTCCACTTTAATCTACTTATAAGAGATGCCAAATGGTTGAAAAAAAACCCACCTGAAACGGGCCTAATATTGCATATTGTATTTAAAAAAATGGTAAGACATATGTTCTGCAATAAACAATAAACGGATGAAAAAACACTGAAATTTGTCATCCCTGTGCTTACGCCAGTAATTGAAATGAAATATTTTAATGTTCAACCGTAAAAAAACTTAATGTAAACACAGAGGTCTACCCTTCTAAAAATCTTATTCAGCAAAAATTATTTACCAAACCCCAAAGCCGTTTAAAATTAGGAATTTTTCATGAAACAATCAAAATAAATTGTAATTTTATCAAGGAAAAATAAAGGTGAACTTATCAAGTATGACGTTCTGAGCTGATAAAACTAAGGTTTGATGTGCAACAAGGTTGCAGCGTGGCGGAGTGGTTAGCGCGTCGAACTCGAGATCTCGAGGTCGCGGGTTCTGGTCCCGATCATGCCATGTTGCAATTGCCTTGGGAAAGCAATTTACCCTAACTTTCCCTAGTCCACCCACCTGTCAAATGGGTACTCAGCTACAGGCTTCAAATGTTTGCTGGGGCATTAGTGTCGCTGCTCTGTGGCGACACAGTTACGCTGAGTAGCGAAGACAAATTTCCCGAATTTTGTTGAATGGTCATTGGTAAATTGACTTTATCCAAATTTCATTGTCTCAGTCAAGAATAAAAACAAACCTGAGGTATTTTAGTGTTGTCACAGTTGACAAGGGGTCTATATCAGTCAATTCTCTTAAACTGTTGTTTGTGAGGACGAGGGTTTCCAAACTGGGAAGGTTCTCTTGAAGATCTTCTGCTATTCTCCTGGGTAAACAAAAACATTAAACAGTATTTATACCACAATGACTTAGCATTTACATTTTTTTGCTTCTAACATACACATTCCATTCATAAAGTAATTGAAGTAAATGAATAAAAAAATATTACTTGTTAAGATAAAAGTGATGGTAAAGAAAAATTTTTTTTTGAAAATTAAGCACATAGCATTGAATTATTTCACTTAAAGCATCATATGAGTTATAGTTACTAAAGAAATGATAGTATTCCTTCGAAGCCCCATTCATTTCAAACTGTTGAGCATTTTTTCTATAACATAGTATAAGCATCATTACCTATCTAATAAAGGGGCTAATTAATAGACAAGTTTATGTACACAGCATGGTGCAATCACAAGAGGTCTATTAATAACACTAGAGAAGGCAATGCGCTTCCTGCTTCTTTTCGTTTCCTGTCAGTCATGACAGCCTTTGTGTTGGGGGTCGGAGGAGGTGGGCGAAGCAAAAAGTGGGGCAAGGGTTAACTAGAGACAAGTGACTGTGTCGGAGGCTTGCGGGTTTGGCCTAATGAATTTTAGTGAGTACCTGAGATCGGAAAAGATTTGGGGGACTGCAAGATGATGCCATGTCTATATTATGGGGCTGCTACTGCGTAGTTGTGTACTTCTTCTACTACTGCCACTATTATTACTTCTACTACCACTACTGCTGCAACCGTTATTACTACTGCTGTTACAGCTACTACTACTACTATTAATACTACCACCACCACCAACACCACTACTGCTACTACAACTTCTACTACGACCATCACCACCAATACCACTACTACTACCACCGCCATCACCACTACTACTACTTCTAGTACTTCTGCCGCTGCTACTTCTACTAAATCTGGGCCAACTAGTGCTGGCGTTGCGGCTATTACTACCCTACTGCTGCTACCCTCTACAACTAGCCCTACAACAATTACTACCGCTGCTGTTACTCCTACAGCTGATCAAAATTATTAATATTATTGTAATAATCAAAATAATTGATATTGATATTATTATTATTATTGTTATATCAATAGCAACAACAACAATAACAATAAAATTATTAACAGCTGTAAAAACAACCCAAACAAATACTACAAGTCTTCAACATCTTGACTGTTTTGGTTTTAGCACTTTAGTGCATTAGCTGAGAGCAAGTCTGACTGATACATGTAGTGATAGTGAGAGTTAGCAGCTAGCTAGCCTAGCCTTGCTCCCTTTTCCGTTCTCCCGGTCAACTTCAAGTTGGGACATTGTGTGACATCACTACCCTCTCTAGTGCTATTAATAGACCTCTGTGGGTGCAATCTATCTTATTAACACTGAAGTGATTGAGATTTGGTAAGAGAAAGTTATGATTTCAGTTTATCAAAGAGAAAGTATGACAGAAGAAAAATTGACTATATAGGGAATAGTAAACATGTATCACAATATTTAATTTTAAAATCCAGTTCAAACAACATGTTTACAAAACAATAAGTTTCATAAGAACAAGCTAAGTATCTTGTTAAATATTTTCTTGATTTTAAAAATATTGATGGGTACAAAAAATGTCTTCTTACACTATTCTGTTGTTACTTAGAAGAACATGCTTAAGTCTTTTAAGAAGTGGAAACTGGTCCAACTTGCGAATATCATTGTCTGTGAAGTCAATTGTGTCAAACTGATCCTTCATAGGAAGAAAAAAGGGAATACATTTTAATAATATAGAGAACATATAAAAACTCTATAGTGTATTAACACTAAACTGTTATGAAAATTTTTAAATATTTAATAATAAGCATTTTACTTTTTGCTCATACATCTATTTGTTTTTGTAGTGCTAATAAAATATATTGATGATCACAAAAATGTATTTTCTTAAATTTTTATTTCTAAAATTATACATGATAGTCTCATGACTAACTTGTCCAAATAGCCTTAATAGGTTTTCAAACTTAAAAATTGCATGAAATGATGAAAATTTTGAAGAAACATGTATTAGTGAAGATTGGGGAAAAGGGGAATCAATCTACTGTGAAAACCTCACAATCTGAATCGCCTGGGAATATACAATTTCAAATTTAAAGAATTCACTACTTTTATACACAGAAATCAAAATTGTAAATTCATTTTTTTATCCACTACTCTTCTCCCTCACAAGTGACAAGATCCTTCCATGTAGTATAAATTCAATGAGTCTAAGGGTTTCAGAATGGTAGCTTCACTGTGTGTGAGTGTTTCTCATAACCCTAAGATGATTTGGAAATGTAAAACTCCTTTGAAACAGAAGGAAACCTTGTAATTGTATAGGGCAGGCCTCAATATACCATGTGATATGAATAAATCTCATTAACTCAAATTGTTAATTTATTTTTTAAATTTCATGTTTTACAACCTTGAATAAAATTATACTTTACCAGCGTCGCTCCTAAATTCTCTATAACAGGTATCCTATAACCTGAAAAAAGGAAGATAAAAAAACTGTTGAAGTTCATTTAATATATTATATATATCCTCGCATGGGGAACTATTTCCCTTTACATGTAAATTGTAATTAAGAATTACCCAAAGCCTGTCTAAAACATCATACTACTCCAAATTGGAGGAGGCAGTTTAAGAGTAAAACACAATTCAAATGAAACAGAGCCATTTGATCAAAAGTAAAAGTAAAAACTAAGTGAAACAGAGGATTAAAAAAGCAACAACTGAAACTCATCTAACTTTAGGAAACGGATAGAAAGTATAAATAGAATTTAAGCACTGAGTAACTAAGAAAGAAATAAAAAGAGAAAGATGGAATGTCAAGAATGGATCTAGGTGTAGGGGGGCCCAGTTTAAAACTACAAAAGTTAAAAAGCACCACCAGCAAGTCGACCAATTCAGTTTAAAGTCCTTGCAAAGCTTGTACCCTTATCACAAAAAAGAAAGCTTAACAGTAGCGCTTATTATTAACATTAATTGATAGAATAGTTAAAAGAGGCGTTACAATTACATTAGAACCAGCATCCTATAATTTTGGGCGCCAAAATTTGCTTGAATAATTTTGTAAGGGGAAATCAGGAATATGGATCAAAGATTGAAGGTAGGCTAAAGTGTCAAGCTAGGATTAAGAAAGGATTTTAATTAAGGCTGTGGTTGCCTGCAACCAGGGGTGCAAATACTGCAGGACCAAACTTATCCATCTTGTAAGGACTACAGCTAAGATTTTTAACTAATGACGATATGGAAAGAATGAAATTAATTGAGACTGGCAAATGCAAAGACAAGGCAGACTTTCATTTTGTGCCTATTTCTAGATCATTTGACCTTTTGTTAACTAGAAAGGGGGGTGCGTATAATTATAGCAGACTATCGGCACTCCCGGGATCAATAGAATCCTGTAAACTTGAATTTCTGTGGACTTCTCAAACCTGTTAATCATTTAAATTTTAATGTTAAAACAAAACGCATGGGCTGATCATATCCACCACATGAAAGATAATTTAATTTTTTAGACCTACTACTTAGATCTACTAGTCAGACAGTCCTGACGATTATGACACAAACTTAATATGTAGCACTCGTGGATTAATTTTAAAACTTCAAAATTAGGAACATTTTTTTGCACCTTTCTTTTTCCGAAATATCGAACTGGCAAAGTCATTATCATCATCAGCCATTTTCTGAGCTTCCAATTATCTGACTGAAAAACAGTTTCAAGGGACCCAACTGCTTTAATTTTGCCTGTCTGGCTTAGATCTAGATCTCGATCTAGCTGGCATTCACTTCAATATTTTACTTACGGACTGAACAGTCTAGAAGTAGAATACATGCAGCAGTGCAATTTTCATTTTTTACAGGTTGTATAGGCTATATTCAGCGTTTATTAGGGTAAAGTGAGAAGCCAATCATAAAGTAAAAATTATTCTCTTCCAATCTATGTAATTTATTTTTTTAGAACCATGCTAATAAGCCTAATATAATGCCTTGAGCTAACATTTAAGGATAGCCGATAGATGGAACGCAAATAAATAAATAAATAAATATGTGCTGTCAATTGGGGTGACTAAAGTAAGACCACTTTCTTAACAACCGCACATCATACATTTTCATATAATGAGCCGGTATCGTGCAGTTTAGCGTCGGGCGCTTTTGTTTACATCGGTAGCCATGTTGTGACGTCACAAGTATTCGCAACAGCGAATACTTATATTTGGAAAATTATCGAACTAATATTTTTCTAAATCTCTTTGCCTAAATAAAATTTTATACATGTCTTGCAATCGTTAATTGCTTATTTCTTTTGTTTTGTTTTTTTTATTGTAGGGGGGGGGTGTCTTGGTGTTGTTGAAATCATATTGTTCCGTGTTTTTCTCCTAATACTCCCTGTTTTTGTCTGTTGAAAGGTAATGTATACTAATGCAAATGATGTTACTGTGTAATATCAACATGTCTGGTTCTATAATAGGCCCTACTTGAGTTTAATGGGGCCTGCGGACAAGAAATACGACTTTGTATAAAAATGTGTCCTTTTTTGCATGAAGTCACGATTGTTAACGTCGTCAGTTTGCATCACCCCTGTGCGATAAAGAGAAGCCACATTTATTCGTAGTACCACAGGCACATACGACAATTACCATGTTTATTATTATCGATTATTAAAATCGATTTTTACAAAGTTTTCGCGCTGTTTCCGTCAAATTCGCGCTACTTTCACTCAGTCAACATGGCAGGCCGTATCTTGCAGCTCGTAGATCCGGCGATCATTTTGACTGATCCGGAATTGAGAGCTGAAGAGATTAACTTCAAGGGTCTAAATCTTGCAATTGTTGATAACCTGGACATGCTGCAATGGGCAGCAAGAAGAAGATTACTGCGTAATACAGTACTCTGCGCTACCTCCAACCAGCCTGCTTCACTCAACAGGTATGCGCAAGGAGTTGACGGGTACCGTTGGAGGTGCAATGCACATAATTTTACCATGAGTGTAAGGAATGCGTCCTTCTTTGAAAGTAGTCATCTTCCCTTGCGGAAGATTTTGAAGTTAATGTACCTCTGGTGCCACGATTTGCCCCAGAACTACATTATGTTTGAACTGGGCATGGGATCAGACTCATGCCACACTGTTGTGGAGTGGTCCAACTTCATGCGGGATATTCGTCAAGAGGTCCTCTTAAGAAACCCCCAAGATATTGGTGGTTTAGACGACCATGGAGAGCCAGTGGTCGTCGAAATTGACGAGTCGCTCTTTTTCCACCGGAAATATCACCGTGGAGCACATCGTCCCGGACACTGGGTGTTTGGTGGGATGGAGAGAGGTGAAGATAAGTGTTTTATGGTGGAAGTTCCCAACAGGACCAGAGAGACACTGGAGCCACTCGTAGAGCGCTAC
This sequence comes from Elysia marginata, assembly GCA_019649035.1. Taxonomy (NCBI): domain Eukaryota; kingdom Metazoa; phylum Mollusca; class Gastropoda; family Plakobranchidae; genus Elysia; species Elysia marginata. The sequence goes on from BMAT01009305.1 coordinate 122,924, forward strand.
TTCCTACCTGGAACCCACATAATTTCTGATGGATGGCCAGCTTACACACATCTCAGCCAATTGGGGGGAGGAGTTTACCTCCACGATGTCTTTGTCCACAAACGGCATTTCTTCGACCCAGAGGATCCTGATGTTCATACTCAGAACATAGAAAACATGTGGATGCGTGCCAAACGAAAAATTAAACGCCAATTTGGCACATCTAGAGAGCTGTTCCCCACATATATGTTTGAATTCATGAAGAGAAATAAATTCCATCAATCCAGAAGCTGCTTTGGCCATTTTTTGGTCAGCGTAGCTGATATTTACAGCTTCAATTAGCCATTCCCGTTCAATACAAATGTAAATATGTTAAATTATATGTTCGTAAGTTTTCTTTTCAAGTTTGTCACTGAATTTTTCAATTTTATTAATTTTATGTTTCTGCATTTACATCAAAGTGTATTCTGTTCTGGGTGTGAACAAGAAGGTGGATTTCTACACAACGGTGACAAATTATATTACTCCGTAATTAAATGTATTACTCCTTAATTTACTACGTTTTTTTCTTTTTCTTTCTTTTTTTTTTTTCGAGCGAAATTGGTTTTATTCCTTTGTCCAAGATTAGATCTAAACTTACCCTATATCGGATCCGTAATAATTATTTTATATCGATTATCGAATACTTGTCATAATCCTACACCGATATCACATACAAACAAATTAAACGGTTTTTATGCACGTTTTAACTGTCATGACTTTAGGGGAGAGACAGAGCCTTATTGACTGAATATCTCTATCGGATCGATAGTAACGCTAAAACTTCTTAGAAAATCAAGTTTATCGATAATTTTTCCTATAGAAAAGACTCTTTTGCATTAGAAAATGTAAACAGTATTTTCTTATTTAGCGCGAAACTACAACCGATCCCTTAGGCCATTCTTTCATTTTGTTTTGCACTGCAAACTTGATGTTTACGATGGATCCATCAACTAGCAATGAACAAACAAGCAAAAAGCGACCTCGCAAAGCTTTGTACAACCAAAAGCAAGTCTTAGATCTACTGTTAGAAGCTGACAGTGAAGATGCTTTAGATTATGAGAGCTCAGGAAGCGAATTCAGTCGATGTGAGTCCTGCAAATAAGCTCACAATCATCTAAGTTCTGAGGTACATCCATATTCTTGTAATTTCCTTACGGATTTCCTAGCTGGATTTGTGCCTAGCTCAATCCCCCAAAAAATTCCGCCACGAAAGGGTTAAACACTCTAAAAATATACTTTTTGAATTTTTGGAAGCGTTTCCATTCGCCTGTACGGCTAACCGGTGTGTTGATGATGCCCTGCTTCATGTTCTAAATAATGTAATATGCCATCTTGAGAAAAGAGGGTCCAGTGTAAGATAAATGTTTTTTTTTTTTTTTAACTTTTCTAGTGCATTCAACACGATACAACCACACCTCTTATGTGAAAAACTTATAAAATATAAAATATCACCTTCATTAATATTATGGATTTTAGATTATTTAACTGATAGGCCTCAAAGGGTTTGTTTGAACTCAGATATTGTTTCACAGACAGTCATAACATGCACAGGGGCCCCACAGGGCACAGTGCTCTCCCCTTTTGCTTTTCTTTTCTCTGTTTATTCATCGGATTATAGAACACACACTAATTGTGTCATTAACAAATACGCTGATGACACCATTCTTACAGGCCCCATTCAAAATGCTAACAACACAGACTACATACATGAGATACACACTTTTGTTGAATGGGATAAACAAAACTTTCTAATCCTAAACGTGGGTAAGACCAAGGAAATGGTAATAGATTTTAGGAAAAACAAACCGTCTCCACCTCAAATAGCTATTGGCAGCCAACTAGTTGAAAGGATAGATCATTTTAAATATTTAGGAGTATATATCGATAAAGACTTAAACTGGAAACAACATATAAACCACATCTTTAAAAAATTAAACTCAAGAATGTACTGTCTGAGAAAAGTTAAGTCTTTTGAAATTAAACCTGTTGCAGATGTTCTATTTGGCCATGATAACCACTATTATAACCTTTGTTACTTACAAGCTGGGGTGGGGGTGTGAGCAAATATGACAAAGAAAAACAAGAGAGATTGATAAAAAGGGCAGAAAAGATTGTAGGGGAAAGTCAAGATGGCTTTGAAACTTTATTAAATAAGAGAGACACAATAAAGATTAAACAAATTGTAAGTGACCCCACACACCCGCTTAACGAAGATTTTTAAGGCAGAATCATATCAAGGAGCGGGAGGTACAGAATTCCGGGGATAAGGACCGAGAGGTAGGTATCGCACTATCACAAACAAGAACAAATCGTTCAAACGACTCACACCAACTGATATAAGAATTTTAAGTTCGTATTCATATGCTTAATATTTACACTAACTTACTTACAATTTATACAATTGCTAATTTTTATCATTGACTATGCTATACACTCTATGGATACATGTCTTGCATTATTATACGGTTCATTTTCACTTCTATTTTTATTCATTTATTATAATTCTTAATATCATACGTTTTTGCTATTTTATTCAGTGTTATAATACACAGATTAATTACCTTATGTATTATAGAATGCTTTAAATATGTGAGCTGTGATAATCAATATTGTTGTACATACTGTGCCGAGAGATGAGGGATTAATGATTTGATGTTTTAGTTACGGTACCTATATGATAGATGCTTTTTAAGTGTCTTGCCTATGTACAACCAATTTCTCAAAATGGGATCAATAAAGGTTTATTCTATTCTATTCTAATTCTATACGTCACAAGATGGCTGCCACTCGGGAGGCCCGACGCTAAACTGCACGATTACCAATGAGCCTATGCCCTTTATTAATGTTTCTACAGTGGGGGAAGGATAAAATCTACCTTCTTCACTATTTAACAATATTTTTGAAAATGAGGTGGAATTTAAGTGCATGGACTAGATTCTAAGTCACCCCTAAATGGGGTGACTAAGACCAGCTCTTTAAGTTCTTTTGTATCATAGTGAAAAAAGCACCTGGTTTTAGTAAGTAAGCCTCTTTAGGGGTGATTAAGACCACCTCTAGAGGAAAGTGAAATTAACTTCGTTTTCCACACCACTTGCTTCAGGTCTTCTGCATTTCCAAGCGATGTGACCCCCAATGATAGGGGTGACTAAGACCACCCTTTTAGTTTGTTATCATTTAATTTTAACTAAATTTAAGGCACTAGGCAGCAACAATCATGTAACACCTTGCATCTGCATGACACTTGTTATTTATAATTTATTTCATTTAGATAAACTGTTATATTAAATTATTCAAACAAATTTGCGCAACTTTACAGATCAGTTACATAGTAATTAAATAAAAAACAATAACCTGGGTGTTGGTCTTATTCAAAAAGGGTGGTGTAGTTAGTGACCCCACTCTACGGTAAAACTTCCAGATCTATTATCGATAAATGGTAACAAATGTTTGCCCCAGCTCACCTCGTAGATCTAATTCCCAGTCCCTCACAGGGTTGTGCTTTTGTGCAGACATATTAATCAACTGTGCATTCAAACGAACCATTATTGCTTTTTTTCCTTACAAACAAATATCTTGTAGAATTGAAATTTTATTTTTCAAACGAGATCATAAATTTGATAATGCTAGGCAGCCAGAAGTCGTGACTGTTGAAATCGAAACTACAAAGACCACACAGTCCAGGTTTTAGTGACGCTGTATGTTGCATTCAATTATATATAAAACTAATTTTTAACATAAAAACTTGAATCATATTATAATCGAAGGAGAGGTGAACTTTGAGCCAGAAAAGGCTTTTTTGTGGGAGGCTTAAAAATTGGGAAAATTAGCCTAGCCTATCCATTTCAAATTACACTAAATTGATACAAGAGCCAAAGAGGGCATCTAGAAAGGTCTGTGTTCTCTGCAAATAGTTATGCTTTCTAAATTTATGTGAAAATCGTGGTGCCTATAGATCCAAGTTTTTTCCATCTATTTTCAGTTTTAATTGAACGTCGAAATGCGTTCATGAAGAACAATGGTAGATTTTATGAATAATTTTTACATCATCATGCTTTGTGCGTCATTGCTGATGTAAAAGTTTAAGCTAATGCAGTTGGGAAAACAATAGACTTAATGAATAAAAATGTACACCAATGTTCGTGTTCTAGATTGCGAATACGGCTCTAGGCTTGCTGACAATCATAAAGTGGAATGTAGACCGAGACATAGATTAATTTTTTTTAAAACGGGTGTGCGTGAATTATTGTCAAGCTTCAAACCATGATTCTTCTTGTCTGTTCTAATGACAAATGAGGCAAAAAGCTTAATGAACAAAATAAACAAAAATCAAATTTTTAAAAATAAATGCACTGTTTTGTTTGCTGGCCTGTTAGTTTATATCATTGATGTAATGGAATGGTATTTATAGATGATCTAAAAGCCTTATCTAAAGGCCCGCATCGAGGTATATCTAGATCTAGGTGAAGAAGAGGAAGAAATCTATAGAGGGGTTGAGTGAGACACAAGATGGAGAGAAGGAGGGAGAGAGAGAGAGAGAGAGAGAGAGAGAGAGAGAGACTTATATTTGCATTAAAACAGAGAGAAATACTGATTAAAATGGGTGATTCAGGCAAGGAAAACCTATAATGAAAAGCACAAGAAAGATATTGCAATGTACATTTTTTTTCCTTTCCAGACTAGAATAGAGAGTCTAGGGTGGAAAAAGTTAGAGATTTCGTGGGGCGGGGGGGGGGTTGTCAATAAAATGAGAAAAATTTAGTGGGGGTGAGAAGTAAAGACATATAGACAGAGAGTTTAAGGAGAGGGCAACAAGAGATCACGGAATGGAGAAAATTAATAAAGTTGGTGGTATCAAGTTTGATAAAGTCGGTGGTATCTACNNNNTACCCAATCAATTACCGATGCGAAGCACGGGCTGCCATAACTAGTCAACGTAATTATCGGAAAAGATAAATCTGTTATTACCAAAATTTTAAACAACAGATTGCTCATTAAAAATTAGCATTATTTGTTGTGTACTTTTGGTGAGTTTTTATTTTGCATTGAAAACATTTATGTTAGTATAAAACTATTTGGCAAAATAATTCATTGAATAAAGTTCACAAAGTCTGCGTTTCTCTTGCAGATGTGAAACATTAATTTAACAGCATGGTAAGGCCGCGAACATACTGCGCCCCGTCCGTATCAAACCCAGCAACGGAAACAAATAGAGCAACGGTGATTTAATGTTCAAAGTTCAAAGTTCAAATAATATTTTATTGTCCTCATAAGGCTCATTGTTTTTGTTTTGCAGCATGAAAATACAGAAGACACATAAGCACGTTTACAGGTAAACAA
>BMAT01009305.1:149107-161003 GCA_019649035.1 Elysia marginata
CCTACCATAATTAGAGCAATTATTGTAACACCTAGAGAATTTGAAAACATATCTGCATTCGGAGTGAGGAGACAAAGGCAACGAAAAAGAAATGAAGAATATAAGATAAGACTTTTTAAGCTCAAGCAAATAGCATTATAAATACTACTCTATACACACACAGAAAAAATGTTATGATTTGACAAAAAAAAGATAAATAGACAAAACTAAAATTTGTTCCAACTTAATTTAAAGGTTGGGCAAGATGAATAGAAATACAATTTGTTGTATGTAACCTGTAATTGTATGGAAAATGGAATGTATCATCACCCATCTTACTGGAAAACAACAACAACAACAAAAAAAACACCACATGCAGAATCATAACAATTCATACACACATTTAGCTGGAACTAACGATTCTTGGTTGAAAGAAAATTTAAACAACTAAGATAAGGGGGAATGACATTTATCAGAGTGAGTATTAAGCAACTAGCCATTGATCTGATCTAGGCCGAGAAAGACGTTTCTCCCTCACAATGATATGGACTGAAGGGCTTACAGAAATAAGATTCTATCCTATTATAGTGATTTATCATTATACAAGAGTAATTAGCAGCCCTTATACAAGAGGGACTAACAGCCCTTGTACAAGAGTAACTAACAGCCCTTGAACAAGAGTAACTAACAGCCCTTGAACAAGAGTAACTAACAGCCCTTTTACAAGAGTGACTAACAGCCCTTGTACAAGAGTAACTAACAGCCCTTTTACAAGAGTAACTAACAGCCCTTGACTAAGAGTAACTAACAGCCCTTTTACAAGAGTAACTAACAGCGCTTTCACAAGAGTAACTAACAGCCCTTGAACAAGAGTAACTAACAGCCCTTGAACAAGATTAACTGAGAGCTCTTTTACAAAACTAACTAACAGCCCTTTTATAAGAGCAACTATCAGCCCTTGTTTGTGAAAGAGTAACAAACATCTCTTGATGTCCAAATAACAAAGTATTCAATTGAGTCAGAAAAAATTGATACTAGGATAAAAGTACATGTGAAGATAGGAAAATAAGCTTAAATTTTACATACCACTTTTTCATGCTTAAGAAATTTTCCAGATAATTCATTATAGAAAAGCAGCTTTAAGATACTCATAAATAAATAAATGTCATTATCTTACAGCCAAAGCTGACACCTGGACCTCGAATCATTGAATTGCCTTGAATTTTTTACACTCGTCATTAACTTCCTATTACAGCAAATTGAATTGCTATCAGGTCAAAAGCAATACCAAAATATGGACAAACAAGTGGAGAAGACACTCTTCTTTTCAATTCAGCAAATACCTAGAGATGACTAAAAATACAAAAAGTTTTTTTCCATTTGTAAAACTTAGAAACACAAGTGAGGACACTGGTTAAGTTTCATGGTCCTGTCCATTTGGCCCAGACGAAATGAAGAGAATTAGGGTGGTTTTGGCAGATTTAATGTTATACAAACTTCTGGCCTGTCAAATTAAGTCCATTTATAAATTTGATAAAATTTTAGAGTAGGTCCATGGGTCTTTCTAATTATTTTCTCCTTCATTTCAGCAAGGCTAAATCAACGGGAACAAAACTTAACCAGTCAGAACATCTTAAAATAGATAAACTAAGTTTCAATAAATTAATTACAAACATTGACACCTCCTAGGGTTTCTTGTCTGTCAGGCATTTTGGCCAACTCTTACCAATAAAAAAAGCCACAAAAAATGTCACTCGCCATAAATTTGCATTGTAGTACCCTGACTCTACAGAGCTACAAACAGGTAACTTTGAAAATGGTGCCAACATAACCAGTAAGTGGTAAGAAACACAAATGAATTATTCTTTTTCCTAGTTACAACAATTTACAACTATTAGCAGTTACAAGTACACATGCCTTATCATAAACCCAAAATCATAACAGCATTATCACATTGAACTCCGGCTATAAAATATAAAAAAGAATATCTTAGAAGTACCGCATTGAAAAAATATGTGCCTATGCATGAACAACTTTTTAATTCTAACTAATAAGAAATATTTCGAGACAAAACTGTCTGTAGTAACCCGACTCACGTTCTTTGCAATCAGGAGTCAAGGGCCACCACAAAGACCTGCGCTATCTCGTCGTGCTCATACGTTCGTTTTAAGAAGTTATCTGTGAGTCTAAGACCTGAAATTGTCTGAAAGAAGAATCAAGAGAAAGCAACAATATTAATCAAATAACTGAAGCAGTGTTTTTAAGCTTACTGTAAGGTAAACTTTGTAACTATACTCTGCACATTTCAAGGCCGTACTGAGAGAGAAGTTGACTTAACCAAAATTGATTTTTACTAGTTTGGATACAAACAGGACTAATACCGTTAACCCCTGCATTGTTGACAACTCTTACAGTCAGCCATTGATTTTAAATATTATGCATTGTCCCCCTTTGAACAATGTTGGCATAAAATTATGTGATCCAAGATTTTCCCATAACCAATAGGGCACAATTTTGAGATATTCATATACCTTTTTATTTTTAAGTATTATGGTATTTTGAGTCTAGTTTGCTGACCTCTCCCGCCCCCTACAGAAAAAAAAAATAATCTCAAAATATTGCAAATTAAACAAATATACAAATTATCCAGGTTTGAATTATTTGGACTCGACTATCAAACTTATCAAATTGCTAAGAACCTGCAGTCCTGGCACAATGGAGATGAGCGACAGCGGGATGTCGAGACTCTCGTTGTGTGGCAGTTTGCCAAGCTGGCGGCCCGACACGCCACACCACAACAGACCAGACTGGTTTGTGACGTTCTGAAGGACAAGAGTTAAATCCATGGTGCGTTCACTGGAAAAGAAATAAATGACAATGAGATTTGACTTGGGCTTGTTTAACAACCTGAAGCATTCCTTAACATTGATATGAGAAACAAACATTAATAATACACGACAACGCTTTTATTTATTTGTCTCGCAACCACTGCAAACAAGTTGGATGTCGCAATTTTCTCATTACAAGGTGTTGATATTTTGAGCAATACATTTTGTTGAACTTCCAAAAGTTGGAAAGTGCATGAACTTTAACAAAATGTTTTTTGTAAAGATGTTAGCCCTTCCTTTGGTTTAAAATATAGAGAAAAGGTTTAATACATTGTGTGTGTGTGTTTTTTTAATTAAAGTTCCCAACATCCCACTCTTGCACTGCTGCCCTGGACAAACAAAAAGCAGTATCTGCAGTGTAAACCGTGTGAGAGATACTGCATTTTGCTTGTCCACGGCAGACTGGTCGTGAGATATTTCAACATTATGCAGCCAATAAAATGCAGTTTATTTACTTATCAAGTTTTCAGTATTTCAACTTCTGATTTAACACCTAATGTAAATCATATTGAAAATACTTCATATGTTTTAAAATCAAGGAAGCATCCTACACACAAGAGAACTAAACATATTGAAACATTGGATTTGCTTTGACCCAAACCCAGTTTTTTTCTTTTTCTTCTCTCACATAAAAAAATCAAAACCTCAAATTACATTTTAAAAATATTTGCAGATGTTACTCAAAGCGTTTCAGAGTGGCTTCAAATTATTTTCAATTTTTCTTTTTCAATAGTTTTCTTAAAATTGTTTTGCAGTGTCTTGCAGATCCTCCAATAATATTCAGTACAAAGAACTCTAAAGATCTTTTCATCCAAATAATCCAAGAAATGACACAAAAAGGAACATACTTTTTTTTCATCAGCAGACTAGACAAGATTTACCCTGAAACAATAGACTAATTTGGGCGTGAGCCTAAGTTTAGGCCTACACCGTAGTCATGGTAGTCTTCTAGTCTAAAATTTTAGCCTAACCTTACACGCTATCTGGACTGAGCTGAGGAGTAGAATTTGAGCATAAGTCTATTTCCTTCCTAAAGAAAAGTTTAGATCCTGATAGGAAATAACAGATTCTCCTCTTTCTGTGCCATGTATAAAAATAAGAGTTTGATGGAGTTTCATTCTTACTGTATCAACTTTTCTATAGCTTTTTGATAGGATATCAATTTAGCTCCAACAGGTGCCTGCATTTTTTTTCTGACCTAATTATTTCTCATGAATAAAGACTAGTCAAGTAAAAAAAAAAATTAAAAATAGCTACAACAATTGTAAGCCCAAGCCTATGACTTTCCAAAGGATCAATCTCCTTTACTCAGTTTTAATTTCAAAGCATTAATAAAAAGTCCATACCTATAGCATAAATGCCTAACAATAAAATAGTAGCATGTTAATGCCTACGTTTTGCCTCAGTAGTTTAACTTTATATAAAAAAAAACAATATCATAATACTCCTTATTACTGAGATTAACAGCAGTGTGGAATAAAACGACAAGAAAATAAATAAACTACACCATTTAAGTTTCTAAAGTTAATTATCTTTATGAAAATGTAAAAGAAATTTGACTAGGCATGTCATTAAGATATAAAATGAAAGTTTCATGAATAGACAATGTTGACTTTAAACAACAATAAATCTGCTTATAGTGGGTGATGTTTACCAGCAGTTTGTAATGCGGCAGACGAGTTCAAAGGTTGATTCAAGAGCAACTGTGTCCGGCACACTCTCTACAGTGAGGCGAATGTCTCCATACCCTGGGGCCTGCATAGTGATAGAAAAATTGTTGTAGCGTGCTTTTAACATACAATGACATGTAGGTAGGTAAAGATACTACACATGTGAAAATAAAGAAATAGTTTGCGCTGACGTGTTAAAATCAAACAATAGATCAGGAAGGTTAAAATTGTAAATTCTATTGGAGTGCTTTGTCTTGTAAAGGTCTATAAAAACATACTGGTAAACAAGCAAATATACCATGAAAAATGATTACTGCATTTCCAAAACATTGAAAAAAAAAAGAATTTTCGATAACCCTAAGAGAGAAAATACAAAAGGTCAACTGAGAACAAAACTAGCTGATACAGGTGAGATCCTTTCTAAGAAGTATAAGGAGTTAGACTTAACATAGCATCGTAGTCTAGAGGTAGACACTCATTCCTTATACCAAGAGGTCGTCAGTTTGAGCCCTAACATGACTTCGACGATTAGTCCTTGTGGAAGGCTATTTACACACGATTCCTGGCTTCACTCTGACATTAAATGAATACTTGTCTACAGGCAGTGAAAAATTTGTCAGTATGCTAGAGTGATGGAGTTTCACTGCTGCTGACATGTATTTTCAGATAATAGTTTGGTTGATATAGCCTGTTGGGAACTCAAGTAAAGCGCTTAGAGCATTTCAGAGGGTTAATTGCTGTGTAAGAAATGTTCCTTAGTTATTAACAATGTAATAGAATGTCTAACATAATCTGAAGGATGTAGGAGGCTACACACCACACGTTGCAGCTGACTTGTCTGCAAACGTCCCCTCTCGCCCATTGTTGTTTTCCACACAATGTCCAGCTTGCCAATGTTTGTGACTCCCTTGAGTAGCCTGGCATCCTGGTACAGCTCAGGCTTGGGCGTCAGACAGTAGAGATACTGGCGGGTATCGTTGGGTGCCAGGCTAGCCATAGGACCAAACACAGGAGCTCTGGGGGTAGCCAGTCAGTGAAGAGTCAATAAGCAAAAAAAAAACCAATAAACAAAGTTTTAGGCTTTGTAAATTTTTATACTTATGGAAAAAATGATTGGAACTAAATTGTAAAAATCAGCCTGATGTCTTTCAAGACACTAGAACATGATGATGACAACTCAAAGCTTGTTGCGATGGGAGAGAGAGAGGGAGGGAGAGAGAGAGAGAGAGAGAGAGAGAGAGAGAGACAGACAGACAGAGACAGAGACAGACAGACAAACAGACAGACTGACAGAGAGACAGACAGAAAGAAAGAGACAGAGCCAGACAGACACACACACAGAGGATAGACACAGAAAGACAGACAAACAGACAGAGGAAAGAGGGACAGATATTGAGGGGTAGAGAGAGACAGATAGAGAGGGGTAGAGAGAGGGGGGATATTAAAATCGCGTTGAAAGAGAAAACTCGAAAGGAATAGAGACAAAGAGAGAGAGGAGAAAGAAAAAAGGTTAGAGAAAAAGAGTGACAGAAAAAAAAGCATCAAGAGTATAAAGACAGGTATTGAGATTTGGTAGGCCAAACAAAAGCCTGGAACCAAGTAATGTATGAATTCACACCATATCTATTTATAAAACATGTTTCTTTGCAATTAAAAAAAGGCTACCTTCAAGGCTATAGAAGACAACCAATTAAATAATGAAGAGCCCCCCCCCCCCCTTTCCGCAGATTAGAAACATTTTGTCATCTAATTTTATGCACAAGCTCTCTTTCACGTATTAAGCAAAAAAATATATTTTTGATGACAAGTCTTTATTCAATTTCGTTAAAACTCATCCCCCTCTTCCCCAGCTTCTGAATTTGATTTCTTACAAGCAATTGAATTTTCTTAGCTTACGAATGTTTAATAGTGTGCTCTGAATTATTAAAACGTTGTTAGAAGATTTAAAAAATTCTTTTTGACTGAGAGTATAGAGAAAAAGAGGAATAAACCTATTTATACGAATATTAATATGAAACTTTTGTTTTTCCCATTGGCCATGGAAATTTGCTTTGGACATGTTTCATTACACAAAATATGTGCATAAATAGATGTTTATATATTATATAAAAGTAATTGTTCTCAATTTCAAGTTTCTGACATGAACTGGTTTGCACACTGGTTGCAAGACACTAATATTGCTGAACAACTCACACATCCTTGCCATCCTTGTTGTTGAGTTCTGAGGCGGTGTACTGCTGGGAAGGGTCCAGGCTCACATGCTCCATGTAGATGGGGCCTGGTGTAATGTTCTGGATCTGAGCCTCCAGATACACCTCGTCAGACTGGGGCCGGGCCGGGCCAGGCCAGGCAGAGCAGCGTTCACACAGGACATAGACAGGATTGGGAGAGTTTCAAAAGTGTGTAGGTTTGTGAAGAATTAGAAAAGTGTGTAGGTTTGTGAAGAATAAGAAAAGTGTTTAGGTTTGTGAAGAATTGGAAAAGTGTGTAGGTTTGTAAAGAATTAAGAAAGTGTGTAGTGAAGAATCCGAAAAGCGTTTAGGTTTGTGAAGGATGAGATATTTGATAGATGAGAAAATTGAAAAATGTGTAGATTTGCGAGGAAGAATTAATAGATATGTGAATCACAGTGTGTTTACAAAGAGAGATGGTATGGAGATGTGTGTGTGCGTGTTTAGTGTGTCATGAAAGTGGGGAATGTTATGAGAGAGTCAAGGGGTTAAGAAATTTGAAAGAACAGTGACCAAAGCAGGCAAGGATGGGGTAGAGAGAAAAAGAAGAGAAAAATATGTGTATTAGCTTGTATCTAAAAATACAGTATGTTTACATTTAGATAACCAAAAATAAACAACAAAAAAAGTTTTTAAAAATTTACAATAAAAATTTAAAAAAAAAAAAAACAGATAAAAAAAAAATACTTTTACCTTTTACTTACAGTTTCAATATAGCAACAGTATTGTCTTCGGAATTGCAATATTTCAGCTCTAGTAAATACATGTAATGATTAATGCTCTTTTTCCATAAGAAAAAGCATGTTGAAATAATAAACTACCAGCATTACACTATTTATTTTACCAAACATACTATGTTGGCAGTGACAGTCTACTAAAAGGTGAAGTGGAAGGGAACGATACATAAAAACTTACAGGACAGCTTTGTCAGAAAACAGTAGGTTGGTGTACAACCCCCCCCCCCCTCTCCTAAAAACCCAACAGTATTCAGCTATTTGCTCGTGGGTTCAATGGTTTTCTCATTATCATACAAACATTAACAGCTTAAAAAAAAATAAACTAACTATAAATAAAATTGAAAGCAACTGTATGTAGCAAAAGCACTAAAACCTAATTCATTTATCCGGAAGAGCTTCACAAGCTTAAGTTTCAAACAGTTCCTTTGATTTTTATCTTCCTATAAAAACTATTTATTCAACAGCAGCTCAAGCCCTATTTAAAAAAAAAAGTTGCTTATTAATATATGCCGCACACAAAAATGTTGAAATTTTGCTTGCCATTTCAATACATTTATACATGTGTGAAAAACATTTTTTTGTTTTTGTTTTTTCTGCCTTTTTTTTTCAAACAAATTTCAGCATTAAACCAAAATAAACATAAATAAAGGCCTTAAGCACTCAAACAAAAGGCAAGGAACACATTTAGTTTGGGGGTAGGGAGGGGGGAAGTCTGTTGGTTTTTACAGCAAAGAAATAACATGACAAGTAGGGAGGGGCAAGGCTGTGCTTTGGGGTTGGCTTGTGTCAGGTGTCACATAATATTTAATTAATCAGACCTGGGGTGAGACTTATTAATCTAGTGTAATCTTTTTTAAACTAATGATAAGTCGGCGTTTGAGTACGGGGATAAAGCATGATTAATACCACCAGCAGATGTAGACCTAATGTTGCTAAAAATCAATTGACCTAACATTTAGGTTTTGTATGTCGGAAAATTAAGAGCTCCGCTTATTAGAAGGAGACTGCTGCTACACATGCATCAAAATCCAATTCCAACTTACGATGAGTTGTGAACAAATTGGCACGAAACGTGGATGTCACAACTCTGAGCAAATAGAGTTTGGATTTTTATGCCTTTAGGCCAATTTAGCTACTTGTGTCTTGCACTTCCTTTAATTATATATACTCTGACATTCAGAGTAAAATGTAATTAACAAAAATTTTACCTAAAAATGATGTTTTTAAATTAATAAAATTAACATGCTGACAGAAACACACAGAGTTTTACAGATTCATCCTACAAAAACCTTTAAAAATTGGACCAAAATCAGTGCTCTAATTGTGAACTATACTATTGTTTCAACAGTTCTGAATACACTATAATGAGAAACCCAAACCACAAAATGTGAATTACTAAATCAACAGATTTTAAGGTGATACTGAACAGTCAGGTAGGTGACTTCCTGCTCAGGTGGGCGGCATAATGTGCGTTAAAAACAAAATGAGAAGGAAAAAATATAGACATTTAATCTCTATGGAAAAGAGAATGTAAGAGTGTATTAAACAGAAGGTGAATAAAGAAGAAGAGAAACAATGCAAGGGCATGAGAGAGAGGGAGAGAGAAAGAGAGACCGAGAGAGTGAAAGAGTGAGAGAGAAAGAGAGAGAGAGAAAGTTATGTCAATAACCAAAAGTATCGATGGAAAACGCATGCAAGCTGATTGACCATTAATTCAGGGCACCTTTAAAGTGAAGAGAAAACAACCAACCCAAGGCTCTGTTTGTATCTCTTAAGCAAATAATATCGCATGCCAATTAAAAAAAAAACCAGGTTGCATAAAAATATCACCCCAATGCAATGTCAAAAGTATGATAAAACTAACAGCTGCAGCATCTGTAGTAGTAGGAGCAGTGATGGTACTGGCAAAAGTAGTACAGAAACAATGGTAATAATTACTAACAAAAACAACCTCAACAATACCAGTTGTAATTTTCATGAAAACAATGATAATAATTAAAAACTATGATAAAAATATACAAAAAAGTCTGCAGCTAGCTTTTAAGACAGTCACATGATAAAAGCTAAAATCTTTCAAGTTTAGAGGTTTTTAAGTATTGCATGCTGTTGTTTCTAAATTATTTTTTTAGTACACACAACTAGTCAATTTTTTAATCTCTCCCCTTTCATTTACAAAAATAAACACCAAAGAGCTTTTTCTTGTCAAACTAAGAGAAAACAGCAGCAAATAGCAGCATGCCCCAAACAAATCAGAAAAAAGAACAATGGATCATGCAGCAAAGCCTTTTCACGTTGATCTCAAATATAGAATTACATGTATATGAACCAACCAGAATGACAGAACAATAAGCAATACAAAAGTGCCGGGGCAACCACACAAAACTAGCAATTACAATACTAGATAATTATGGTACCTCAGGGTGACAAAAAAAAAAAGCTGCAGATACGGCTTTTTAATATCACAGATGTTTAAATAGAAGTTGATTTTATCAATATCCTCGACCATATTGATTTAGAAGCTGCATGCAACTCTTAACAAAAAATAAAACTGGCTTCAAGATAAAATACCTCAAAGAGAAATATCAAGATAAGAGTAGTAAAAATATGAGCTTTAGCTAAACACCCCATAAAGCAAGCCGCCAATGATAATTGCCATTTATGCCTTAAGACTGGTGCAAACGAGTCGAATGTTGGAAATTGTATTTTAAGAAAATGCCCTTTGAAAGTCCAAAATTTTTGTTTCCTCTGTATTTCAAATCAACAAAAACATTTTTAATATTGTTCCCACAAATAACTGACAATTTCATGAATTTTTTTTTTTTGGAAGCTAAAAAAATGGAATTGTTTAAAATATTGACGCCTTGGAATGTTAAATTTGTGACACCAGACTCATTTGCATGAGTTTTGAGACAAAACCTTTAAAGAATTCTTAAAAAACACTTATACCATGGATGCCAACTGAAAAAAAAAGAGATGAATAATTGCTTGAAATCTAATCAATTGGTGAAGGTCTTAACGTACCAGGTAGTGAGAAAAACCAATGTAATGTTTAAACATTATACTCTGGTAGCCTCAATTTGTTGCTGTGTTTAATGCCTACCCACAAACTGATTTTCTTTTCCAACAAAGGTATCTGGGGGCCTCGGACAAGAGGTAGGATGCTTAAAGAATAACGTAACTGGTTCGACTAATAGATGAGCTACACAAAACGTAGTGGTGAAACACAAAGACTTTACACTTCCATTCAAGGAGAAGAGGTGATAAATGAATTTAAAAAAAAACAAAAACAAAAACAAAAACAACTTCACACAAATTAGGACACAGGAGTGTGAAAAGTATTGAAGAATACACTGTACATTATCATGACAAAATAAATATGATGAATGAAAAAAAATTATTGAAAACAAAAGAAAAACAGCAACGTTCTCCTCAACAAAATTGTGACAGACTATTAGGGGGAGGGAACGAGTCACACTTACGACGAAATCCTTGCAAGATAATAAAAGGTAGGATTAAAATAGTCAACAGAATGATGATGGTGATCACAAAGATGATGGCCGTGGGGAAAAATTACTGGTATGTATTTTATATTTGATTAGGACAGGTGAATGATGAACTTTCAATCCGTTTAGAGGATAGACGTGACTGTTCAGTGCCTGCCCTCAATAAGAAATAATTGCTCAGGTACATGTTACTTGATAACATTTTAACGTCTACAGGAAAGGAAAATGTAATTAAATATCATCACTTTCTGCATACAGAAAAAGTTTTCTCTTATGGTGAAAAAAAAATATCAAACTATAACATTCCCCTTTCCCAAACAGTTGAAGTGTGCCTTAAAAAGTGAAATTTAAAAATAAAATGTAAATTAGAAAAACAAGGAAAATTTTTGCCCCATTTTGCATAATAAAAATTTCTCAAGATATTTTGAATAATCACCAGTAGCTAATATATTTACAATTTTTTGATATTTGGTTCTAGCACCTGCACATCGGAGCAACATGAATTATCAAGTTGTTTTTCGTTTTCAATGTGATGAGCAAAATAAAAAAAACAAATAAACATGATATTCCATATGGCAAATTGACCAAGAATATAAGAAAAGGCAAATGCACACACCAAATCTTACTAAAGCACAAATTCTACAAACAGACACAGCACCTCAAGTCATTGCTTTCATAATCCTTGTTCGCCATACACAGCAAGCTCATCTATACACCCCATTTTGCAAAACCACTGACTTCACAGCTGACCACAATATCAGACAAACATTGACTCTAAATGCTCTCAAGTTAAAGTCATAAAAGCCTTAAAATATACTTCATGTTTCTTTTTAAAAAAAAGGAGAAAAAACATTTTCTAACTTTTTCATACAGCCAGTATCATAAGAG
>BMAT01009305.1:164953-185149 GCA_019649035.1 Elysia marginata
TTAGATACTTAAAGCAGAAGAGAAGTAAGCGAAGATCCTTCAATGCCACACTTCAATGCTTCCTTTGCAGGTTGTAATTTCCTTACATATGAGTGCCGAGTTCCTTGACCTCGTGGTGAATGACATCGTCGATGCTGTGGTCCGGCTGAAGCTCCGGGATGGGCTGGGGACTCACAGAGGACAGGGACAGGCGCTGCGAGCCCGTCTGAAGGTCAGCCTGGAACATCCCGAGAGAGATGGTGTTTGTGCGAGGGGGAGCCGATTGGGGATGGGGGTGAAAATTGAGAAGGAATATTTGTGACAGTTGAAAATTTAAGAAAACTACAACCCTTTCGATGCACGCATTAGAATTCGAAAATAAAAATATTTTCAGGCAACAAAAAATAGGTTTTTTTTTATTCCTTTTTGTTCCTTTGCTCTTTACTATCATCAATCGGCCTAAACTCTGGCAGGCGGGTTGGAGGATGAGAATAAAAGTTTGCCAGAGTTGATGAATTACAGAAACTTCAAACCTTTCAATATAACAAAAATTTGAAAAAGTTTTATTTTAAGGAACATTGTTTTCTTTTTCTTTGTTCTCAAGTAATATACATGTATATCGGCCTTACTTCTGCAAAACCTAGGCCGATAAAATCAGGTGCGTGCGAGGCACTGTAAAGTCGAAGTTGTCTTTTAGTCGTCATGGTTACAAAAAAAAATATGAATAAAGGAAAAC
Source organism: Elysia marginata (assembly GCA_019649035.1). Taxonomy (NCBI): domain Eukaryota; kingdom Metazoa; phylum Mollusca; class Gastropoda; family Plakobranchidae; genus Elysia; species Elysia marginata. The sequence goes on from BMAT01009305.1 coordinate 165,669, forward strand.
TGCTGATGGCGTTGTGAGAGGGCGATAAACTTGAGCGTTCACAAACACATACACGTATTTGGCTTAGTTTTAATTACCAACATTTACTTACCTACCCCCCAGTTATCCACCTACCTACCAACTACACCCTCATCACATGGACATCCAGTTGCGGTTGTTTATCTATCGGTTTACCGTGGCGTCACACAGATTTTTTTAAAATATTCGTAGACTAACTACACAATACTAAAGGTATAATCAGTTTTTTTGTTCAATAACAAAACAAAACAGTTCTACCGGGGACCCAATAACTGCCTCCTCAAGCAATCTACCCATTCTGGTTAATAAGTTTGACGCCGCCGTAGAAGTGAACAGAGAGAGAACCGAATCACGATCAAAGGAAAGGAAATAATGAAAATTGACACGTTGTAAAACCTGGCCGTCACTTCCGTGGGTGGCTCATTATCCAGGCCAAGGCATATATCTCTTTCTTTATCTCCATCTCTCTCTCTCTCTCTCTTGCTCTTTCTATTCTCTCCCTCTATCTCTCTGCCCCTGTTCTCTCTATCGCACCTCCAGTGCTCTCTCTCTCTCTCTCTCTCTCTCTCTCTCTCTCTCTCTCTCTTCTCTTCCTTCATCCATCTCATTTTCAATTTCTACCATTAAATGACGAGTTAAGCGACCAACACAAGGTTGACGCTTTTGTCGGGGAATACTAAACCATGAATTAGGAAAGCAGAAATAACATTGTTATATAAGAAGAATACACCATAAACTTCAGAAAATTAGTTAAAAAGAAATTTTGCGCTCCCGTGAAAATACGCGATTTAGTTCAAATTGAGTAAGCTTCGCGTATTTCAAAAAGGTAATTGTAATTTAAACATAAATGAAAAAGTTGGTTTTATTTCAATTAACTTTTCACTGCCCAATGTATCCGATCTGATACGATCAAGGAAGATATCCTAGTTGCCCAACATTTCAGACCTAATGCCTTTCTTTGAAGAGTAATTTATTATAACTAAGCCACAAAATAAGTTTTGATTTTGTTAGAGAAATCCAAATAAAAGCAATGCTAAAAAATTAGGATTTTTCTGAAACTTTTAAATGCTTGGGCAGTGAAGGATTAAAGAAGAAACCATTACAAAACCACACGCTGAAGTAAAACTGTTGTAGCCTGTTGGACTGTTCACATACAGCCAAAAGGAAAAAAAAAAGCTGCGCTCCTCCTCCTAACATTATACATAGTTTAAAAAAGTCAGACACGTTATAGATCATCACAAAGCGCAGCGTCTTTCTATGTCTACTTTCTCTCCATTTTCTCCATGTCTGTCTGTCTGTCTGTCTGTCTGTCTCTCTGTCTGTTTTTGTTTGTTTTTCTGGGTCGACTCATGTCTTTCATTTTCTTTCCCGAACAATAAAATAGATTGCAAAAAGAGTTAATCTCTCGATGGCACGTATACCATCATTATGTTGGCCAGGACCTGCAGACACACTAGAAAAGAAAAGACTGGAAACTTGCCTGTAATAGGGACATAAGAATATTGCGACGGTAAAGTGACTGAATCGGCCTCAGTCTAGTTGACTAGCCTTGCATTTTAGTTTTTGACGAGCCTGTGCGTCTGCACTGTCTTGTTGACCGTCGCGAGTCAACGGATGGGCGATTATACCTCGATAACAGGTAATAAAACGGGGAGAAAATACTTAACTCTCGGGGTACATCGAAATAAGTCCAAGGTCCTAGACTGATGAAGTGAAAACTTTTCATGTTCGAAATAAAGAGCGCTTTTTCAAAACTAGGTTTAGTCCAGTTTCGGTAAAAATTTATTATTTATCAAGAATCTATTGAAGAATAAAAAAATTTCTTCTTAGCAAAAATCTTGGGCTGCTATAACCAGCTACAAACCCATATGCCATTAATTCGCCTTTAATTTTGATAGGGATAAAGAGATTTGAGGAAACCAAAGGCGGCCATTTTCTCGAAACTATTCAAAATGAATTGAACCAAGTTTTGAAAAACAGCCTTCAATTTTGTTTTGTATCGAGAATATTCGGATATTGCCCCTATAAGCTCAAGTTGGGTGATAGCCATCTTCATGCTACTTCGATAACACTTAACGTGAAGAGGAGGGGGGGGGGGCGGCTTAGCCGGCCATTTTCCTGTCTCTTTTTTTTTCTTTCTTCTAGCGTCTCTGCCAGAACTGAGCACTTCTAGCTAGCTTACCTTTAGCGTGATTTCCTTACACAGTTGACTGCTGTCGTTGTGCACGCTGATGTAGCTGGAGAAAGTCTCGCCCAGAAATATGTTCCTGGAGGGAAAAATAATGTCCAATAGGCATGTGGAGTTGAAAGAAAAAAATAGAGGAGGGAGCTGTTAGCATAATTGAACTCACAATTTTGCTCCCAATAACCCCACATTAATTTCGTTCCCAGAAAACACATAAATATTTTTGCTTGCACATAAAAGTGTTTAAAATAAAAAAAGTACTAGACCTGTCTGTTCTCCGTTCCTCGAGGCAGGGTACGCAAACCCTAAATAACGCGAAAAAAGTTGAATTAGTTTCTTTCGCACACGATTACCTGTTTTATTGTATTATTAATGAGAATAGCGAGTTATTTCTTTCAAACATTTTAAACGCCACTACAACCCACCAGACGTCCATATCAATATTTATAGCTCTGGTTAACATGAAAAGGGTAATGTAAAACGTTGTTCAAATCAACAACTTGCTTGAATGGTTCTTTCATAGCATAAATGTACCTTGATATACCCCAATTCTACACACATTGTTTTGGTTTATGTTTGCAAAGAAAATAAAACACGGCTTGAATATATTCCATCACAAAACGAGTAAGGTTTTGAATTTTGAAAATTGCATTTTTTTTTTGCCAAAAAGCATCTTCCGATACATTGTTCGAAATAAAACATAAGTGTGTTATAATAAAGGAATTTTCCCACTTTCAAATGCAGAAAAAAACGAAAAAGAAACCCTTTAAAAGCCAATCAAAGCTCGGCCCATTTTTCAGTTTAAGACACCGGACTATTGACCCAATAGTCTGGGGTTTGTAAAAAGCCTAGCTATTTTATTATGGCAAAGGACAGCAGGAAAGGTGACGTGCTTCAGCCTAAAGGCCAGATAAAAGACGTTTGATATGGCCCAATCTGCTCACTGTAGTGCAAACGCTGCCTAACAGGAACACCGAAATGCACTAGGAAAGATTGACAAGGCAATCGGCTAATAAACATCCATTACTTTACTTTCTGCCATCAGCGACGCAGATATATTACTCGCAGTGAGAGCATACAGTACAGCTGATTAATGCTAACACCACAGGCAAATTTTGTCCTTCCACAAGTTGTAAGTTAAGCCCTAGTATCCGCTAAGCTGCTACTGCTACTGCTGCTGCTGCTGCTGCTGCTGCTGCTACTACTACTACTACTACTACTACTACCACTACCACTACCACTACTACTACTACTATTACTACTACTACTACTACTACTACTACTACTACTACTACTACTACTACTACTACTAAATCTTTTTGACTTTGCAAGTTTTTTTTATTTATACACTATTTTACGCCACTTTCACATTTAGCCTCATCTCTTCTACCCCAGCTTTTTTCTTTTCCTTTCATTTCTTTCTTTTGTCTTTACCGTTACGCCTCTATTTCATTTCCCACACTCCGGGTCACCAATTATCTGTCCCGATACCTTCCTGAGGCTTCCTCTCATTTTCTCTATCTCTTCCGCTCACGGCTGATTCTTTGACATTCAGGACTTCTCATTTCTAGTATCTGCTTCTCATTCTCTCCCCTTGATCCTTTATCTTTAATTGTACGGTGCATTGATACTCTTCCTTTATCCAACCTTTTATCCTCATTTATTCTTCTCTATCTATTATTTTTGTTGTTGGATTTTTCAATGCATGTAACTTGTCTCGGTCCCTCTTTCATTTTTACCCAGTCCATTCCCCCTTTTTTTCTTATTTTCTACTTACTCATTTACTAATGCACACACTCTTTCTCTATCTCCGTCTTCTTCAACCGTAAATCAACGGTCATCTCTCTCTCTCTCTCTTTCTCTCTCTCTCTCTCTCTCTTTCCCGTTCACCCTTTTTATGCCCGTTCCTATTATCTCTATCTCTGACCTTTTAGTTTTCTCTCTGGTCTTCCTTCTGCCATCTCTTTCCGACTCTAAGTCAATTCTCTAGCTTTCCTTCTTTCCAAATATCATCTAATACCGCTTTTTCTGCTGTTTTCAATTCGTTTCTGTTAGACCTCAATTTTGTTTCTACGCTTTAAAACCTCAACTCTCTGTTTCATTACCACTTTTTCTATTCCCATCTCTCTGTTCCCCATGTCTGCTCTTTTTCTAAAACCTCCATGTTTACTTCATATCTTCAATTCTTTTTCTTTCTCTCTCTATCTTATATTTGAATATCTCAGTCATTTGCCTTGGGTTTTTCCCCTTAAATCTCTACACTCTCTCGTTAGCACCTGCTTCTCTTTAAAACCACACCTTGATTTCTGTCCTTCCTGTGTTCGTTTTTATCATTTCCATTTATTTTGAACTTTTGAGTTGGGTTAGAGTTGAAAAAACTGATAACAATTTTTTTTATTGTTATTTCGACTTTTATAAATCAATGATTTTTTTAAAGGAATAATGATGCATATTTTAAGAGTTTTAATAGGCCTGCAATTAAACTTTTAAAATTAATAGCTGGGTTTGTCATTATCATTGTGGGTTGTAGGGGTCGGTGTTGCCTCCAATTTAATTGATAGGGCTGGCTCATTTTGTGGATTCAGAATGTAACCTTTCGAAGTGACGGGTGACAGAGACTGCCTTAACCAACTCTCCAATTAATGACGTTAGTTGCCAAACACGACAGACAAAGAAATTCTTACACAAATTTTAAACAAAATAAATCGCGGGGTCATTCGGACCGTAGCGTTAGATCTGTGATGTGTGATCATGCTATCTTCTTGAAACTGTAGACAGAACCTCCATGGCTTCGAAGGTTTTTTCTTCAGGTCGGAGAAGAATAACTGTACCCTGAAATTGTAACCTCTCAACACCCGATCCCAGCCGAGTACTTTTCAGCTGCTCCATCACCACGAGCAAAGCTCAGTTATAGAATTTCTCCGCTAGTGATGATCTCCTCAACCTCTTGGGAACAAAAGCTTTAAAGGAGACAAAAGATGCGCAAGACCTTGAACAAAATGAAGTTATAATTTTATAGGTATGCATTATTATTTTTTTTAGAGATATAGGGCAAAGTTTGGGTGGACGGTGCGATTAGAAAAGATTGGGGTTATTTTTGTTTGTTTGTTTTTTTAACCAACAAGCACAACTATAAACTTCGTGGTAATGCGGCTTCCTTCACACAAACTAATTCCATGATACATCTGATTGCTACTTATATCATTCTCACGAAATGCGGCGAATTTCCTTTTTGAATTGCGGTTGGAATTGGTTCCTTTTGTCTAGAGAAAAATTAAACGACTTTCACTGACCAATTTCAATGGGGTAGCCATTTTTTATAATACCAACATGGGGCATTAAACGATAGTATAGTAGTAAGACTTGGTGCAAAGATTGTGCATTGAATAAACCTCGGGACACTTTTTGTTTGTTTCTAACCATGTTGATTGGTTTTAAAGGTTCCCAAAGACCCTCGAATGAGTAAAATAAGTTTTTTCAGCATTGCCCACAACACGGTGCAAAAACAAGCTCCGCCAGAAAATCGAGCCATTTCCCCAAAGAGCCGAAATAAACATGAAAGCTCCTAAGTCTACTCAACTGCATGCATACATCAAGCTAACTTTATTTACCTGTGATGCTCTCCCTAATTTGACAAGAGCTCATGGGGACAAGCTCCTCAGTCACAAGGGTCATCAGAGGCTAACATTATTCAGCCCTCCAAGTGCTGGACGCGAATCCTATCGATCTCGTCAATCAATAATTCCTTCACCCCAGGAGACACCTCCGTTTCCAGCGCTAAGGAGAATCTTTCCAGCAATCTACTCTCGTTTATTCCTCTCACTGCGTCCCAACCTTTTTTCGGGCGGGAGTTTTTCTTTTGCCTCTACCATCTTACTTTGTGTCATTTCACGTGCTATTTTTCTAACTTTTTTTTTTATTAGAGTTGCTCTCCGTCTAAATTTTATGTTCCTTCTTTTCCTTTCCTCACATACCCTAAGCCCCATCTCATTTTTTCCTCTCCCTCTTGTTAACACCGAAACCCTTGCTCCTGACGGTTTTAGAATTAAATATGTCAGCCCTGTATGTATGTAATGCACAAGCAACAACATTGCCTTGTGTCAATTCAAGGGCAATTTAAAAAAATCTTTAGTGCCACTCCCTAATCGCAACAATCTGTCACTTCTTGTCTTTTCCTCTTCCTACGCCCTCTCTCATTCACCCTAGATCCCTCTTTTTATCACGACGAGCCTTTTTCTGGAGTTTGTTAGAAAAAAATATTTCATCCCTGGATATATGGAATGTCTACTGGTCTATGCCTTAAATCTTGTCGGTGTGGTAAGAAACTATTTTTTAAAACTTTTTGTAACATTAAAAGCTCTAAACCACACACAGGCAACATCCTATCTCCATTCAACTCTTTTAAAGCCAGCCTTTTAATTCTCTATGTCTAACTGATATTTAAGATACACATGCAAGAAACTCATTAAAGTACAGAAAAAATTACACAGAAAAAATCCATGACAGTGTATTTCATCTGACCCTCAATAAGAAGACAGCCTTAAGCATGCTCTACCAAGGAAAGTTTTAACTCCAAAGCTTGTCTCGCCATCTTTGATTATAATGTGAGACCAGTGTTTTGGTAGGCGTGAAAACTTTTATTTCTTCTACAATAAAACATGACAGAAATCAATCGACATTGTGTCCACGGAAAAGTCTTGTGCATAGATTAAACATTGATCTGGCACCCACTGGTCATTCTCAAAGCTGTTTCTTCAAAACCGTCTAAAATTTTTTTTCCCCTTCAAGCATTTGCATCAAACTATTTATATGTGTAGGTATATAGTTTCGAGCAGCAAATATACATCTGGAAAGGTATCTCTAAATGTGTTTTGTTTGTCATCAAATGAAATTTTGAAACTCCTAGCTAGTATTTGTTATTGAGAAATAAGTAGTGTTACCAACGTCTCGAAAATGTTCAGAGCTGGGCCACTGAACTAAAGGCAAACAAACACTAGAGAATAAAAATAAACTTTATGCGAGCTAAGATTCACGTGATCCACCGAACGTGAATCATAACTGTAAGTCTTGGATTCAAACTTAAAAAATTGATGTCAATCCTTCCAAATTGCCTTTCCCAATGCATCTTTTAACAGTATACTGACTGAAAGGGGAGATTCTAATCTAGCAGTGACCAACATACGTGGTTACTGCAGTAAATTAGAGATGTAGCCAAAATAAATGAGCTTGTGACAAAACGCCATTTGGCGTGACTTTGGGACTGAATAAAATATTTCACGACTAAAATTATGCCAAATAGATCATGTTCGAATTATGTAATAGGCAGAACCAAATATTTGTAAAACAAACGCTTTTATTAGATGCTGACATAAAAGCAGAAAAAAACTATTTTGGTTGCAAATGGTGGTGGCATGAAAAAGTCCTATTTTTTAAAGTCGCGCTTGATTCTGGCATGCGTTCCAAAAATTGAAAGAAAAAAAAACCCACATTATAACGCCTCAGTTTTAAAATCAACATGTACATAAGTTTTTTCTGGTAATATCAGAATTCAATGGAATAAACTTAAATGTCAATGTAAAATATGAACAGGGTAAAAACATTTCTACGCCAGAAGTTATCTTTTAGTACGCAAAACGACCGGTTTCACAGCCTCAAATTACTAATTCTGTTGTGAAGGACTCACCCGAAGTTTTGTGGCAAGGTGAGCAGACTGCCCAGAGGGAAGGCGGCCAGACCAGGTGTTCTCGCTACTTCAGCATCGTTGAGCCTGGCCAGAGCGTCACCACACAGGTCACATGACTCGGACACCAGCGCTTGGTGGGGCATCAGGGTGGGCTTGGTCAGTCGCATCACTGGCAAGGAAAAAAGAAAAGGGAATCCATTACGAAATCCATACAAATGTCCAAAGAAGATTTTTCAATGAGATTGAATCTGCAATGTTTGTGTCATATGCATGAAGCGTATGCCATCCGAATGCCAAATCGCCCACGGGCCAGTTAAACGGCTGTGATCCCTTTTTTTTTTTTGCAAGATATGGTACTTTCACATAACGCGTATGCCACACTAAAGTCAAAACCGAAGACCTTGAAAAAAAAGTATGTCCCTATAAACACCATGTGAAAGCAAAAAACGGATCACCATCGTGGTCCGGCACCGATACTCAGCCTTAATATAGCAAAAATGCCGTGTAAAACAACAATTAATCTATAAAGATGCCCCATTTCCCACTCGGAATGATTTTCACCCCCCTTAAAGGGCAACAAAATCGAAAGCAAAAAAAGAAAGAGAACTATCTTGAGAAAGCCACCAGTAACCAGGATAAAAAGAAATACTCCTACGAAAAAAGGTAAAGAAAATTAATCATAAATAGTGGTGAATAGTCGGAAAACTATGGTCTGCAGTAAATTTTGCAGTCAATACGTTGCTTTTGCCCCTCACCATACTTTAAACAAAAACGAAATTCAGTGAAAACCAAATATTTTTCAATACTTTGCAGAACCTGTTAAACGTTTTTTATTATAAATCTAGATTATTAACCAGACCACGATTTGTTTTACCAGACGTCAGATGAAACGTAACTGGTTGGAAAGCTTTCAAAAACCCAATCAACAAATTATAATCAACATTTTTCATTTCTAATTCTTTAAAACTTAAACTGCCGTATGATGTTGCTGTATAAAATGCAATAATTTGAAGCAAATCAAAACACATTCTTGACAGCCGCTGTACATGTTGCCAGGTGATAGAAAAATTGGAATGCCTTCAAAGCAATCAAATATAAAATCAGCAAAACTCATGATGTCTTTGGAAAGACGGAAACGGGACATGCAATATCCTTTGCTGAGTCACCTGCTTCCAAGATAAGGTCATTTTTTTCAGACCAGGGCTACTTGTCTGGATTTTAACGTGTTATCTTTTATCTTCCGATACGATGACCTAAGACCCAGACATCTCCGACGGTTTAACGTAATGGCGAGGGAGGGAGAGATCCATTAGAGGAACCTTCAAGTAGCAGGACGTGCTAGTTTGACACGTTTGGGAAATTAGCTGGCCGCAGGATTGGCACTTGGATTTGGAGAAAGATGGGAAAGCTGGGAATATTTTGACACTCGCATCTTCAGAATCGCAAACATTCTGATGAAACACCATTCAATATGAGACAATGGGTTTCAGGATGTGTTGACATTAAAAAAAAACAACCCGGTTCTTTAGGGGAAAAATTATAATACTTCTGCCCAAGCGGACCTTTAGGGGAGGGGGGGGGGGNNNGGGGGGGGGGGGGGGGGCTTACCCAATTTCCACGAGAATTGGGATTCTCACTACAGTCTCGCAGCTGTTGAAATTTGGGAATTTATAACTTTTATGATCATGCGGAAGAGAGAATACAATATGATGCTATCATTATAAAACTATCATCATTATAATATTTTGGGGGTTCGGGGTAAATTAGCGTAAAATGTCGTTTAAAGTGCAACGTACGAAACTCACCGGGCTGAAAACTGGATAGTTATCGGATGAGAGGGTCCAGGACGGTTATACACAATTTACACCGCCCTAAAACCTTAGCAGTGCGAAGACACGTTAAAAAAAAACCTTGCACTGTAATCGTTTTAACCAGCTCCATTGGAATCGATATCCTACCTACCACCCTCTCTTTTCAATTTCACGTGAAACTACATCAGCAGAATAAGACAATATCTCATTCTTGTTCAAATCATAGAATCTACAGCAGATAACATAAAGGAACATAAAGGATAGGCGATAATAAGGCGGTACATACACGTAAAACGCAGACAATTTTCTCAAATAAAAAACGGCCAACTTATTGTATGTACACCTCATCTGAGATAACCAGTGTAAAAAAGTAAACTTCTTTGGAACAAAATACTTTCTTTTTTCGTGAAAAGAGCCTCGCAAAAATGAATGCCAATATACCAATATTGTTATGCGATATCAGATTGCAGACCACGCTGAAAATGAAAGGCAATCGGTACAAGAAGAATGTATATATGCAAATGGCATGAGGCCAGACAGGCAAAACAATAATTACACGCGCTATGTTCTTTATTGACGGGCTCGACTGGTTTGAATGGCCGAACATCCCGTTTCGCCCAGCGTTTCTCTCAATGGAAACACTTAATGCCACTGAAAAGATATATAGTAACGTTGCGAGATTTAAGAAATAAGAAATGAGCCAGCAAAAGAAAGCCAGCCAGCACACGGCGCCGCTCTGTTTGAAAAGATACAGCATCAATAATTCACAGATGACAACACAAACTTCGAAAGCCAATATTTTGTACAAATTTGCATCTATGTAATGGTTCAAAATGATGGTGGGTAAAAAAAAAAAACAAGGGAAATAAAAACGGGGGGGGGGGGGGGGAGGGGCATCTTGAAGACACGTTCTTTCAAAACGAACCACACGTTTTTATAATCTTTACAGACGTAAAGAATGAAATAATAATGTGGCGTTTCAAGCTATGTTGTTATGGTCTCGTCGCCATGCCAACATAAGAAAGTGGTAGCATGGTTTACGAAAAAAGGTGAAAATATGCTTACAACCCATAGGTCCTACAGCACAATTATTCTTTAAAACTTACCTAAGTAACAGATTTATGCTACACAGATAGAGAGAGAGAGAGAGAGAGAGAGAGAGAGAGAGAGAAAGAGAGAGAGAAATAGAGAGAGAGAGATATATAATAGTGTACTTTACTATAATATTCATAATTTTTTAATAGGCCAGCCTGACTGAGCATTGCTTATTTTCAATACATGTTCTAATGAAACCTTGTATTGACTGAATAAACTTGAATTGAATTGAACATATCTTATATTCTTACTGAATTATTTATGATTCATTTGCCTACATGTTTTTTTTCTTTTCCCGTCTTTTTAACAAAAAATATTATTGGTCCAAATAACCACATAAATTAAAAAGATGATTTTTCAAATGATTTTCATATTTTCCCCATTTACTGATAGTTCCTTAAACAAAGGGGGTCAACAACGAAACCACCCTATACATTTACAGGTTCTATATTTCCCTGAAACATAAAACGCACGCCGGAGAAATTTTAGCTTAGCTCGTAGCTTAGAAAGCCTGTGAACAAAATGAATTGGAAGAAAACTTTAAATAAATTCCGTTGTGTCGTCTCTCAGTAAAAGAAATTAGCAGCAGGACCGATACTGAAATTAAGTTGAGAAAAAAAATCGTACCTGAATTTTTATTCTTCTACACTCAATTCTGTTTAACCCATGAGCCTGGCTTTTTGACATAAGCTTTATTGACCCGCCTCTAGACCTTTACAAGCGTAGCTAATTTCCAAGCAGTCCAAAATGTCACAATAAGTTGAAATAAAACTGAATAAATCAAATACTTTTTACAAAATTTCATTTCGAACGTCAAGGTGTTTTATAGATCAAAATCTTGATGGGCAGCGAGCGTGCATGTCACTTAATGAACACGTAAGCTACGAGACATTTCTGGGTCCATTTATTAGTATTATTAAATTTGTAGGAATAACGGCAACAGATACTGCCAGCGTTGCATAAAGACAATAAATGCAATAAATCAAATAAAAAAAATCAACAGCGATTCCCACCGTATTATATCGTTTATCGTATAAATGATATTGTAGCATCTGATTAAACATAATAAGTAGTGGCGTCCTGTTACAAGCTACATTTCCACTTAAAGCCTATTTCTCTAAACTGCTTATTTCATACCTTCCAAATCTTTCAATAATTTGATGAAACATAAATATAAATCCCAGCAACTGATTAAAATGTACGTATGCCTAATATAATGATTCACTGAAGCCTACCAGCTATGGGTAGCGTGTACTAGATGTTTCAAGCAGCCTAGTCGGATGTTCTCTAATGAAAAAAAAAGCTTTATTTCGATGTGGGGAAAAAGTCTGTGAGTACGCGGTGTCTTCATTCTTTGGATTTGTTGATGAAAGGTGGCAAAGGCTACATCTACCGATAGAATCGAGAAGCGTTGTAAACACACGTTCGACAATAGAGACAACTTTCAAGAAATACATATTTTGTACCAACTCATTGCAAGTTATAATATGGGCATTAGAAGCCCTATATTTACAATTCTAAAAACCGGTTGGTTCGATTGCATCCACTCTGGCAGCCATTGGACTCCATCCCCCCCCTTCCTCCTCCTCCTCCTTTTTCTTCTTCTTCTTCTTCTTCTTCTTCTTCTTCTTTTTTCTTCTTTTTCAGCGTTCGACGCATGTGTCATGGTCGTAGTCTCGTAGATGTCATAAACTGAAATGTTCTACTCAGGTATTTCCCCATAAGTTTGTCTCAAGGGTTGCATGGGAAGGTTTATTTTTTTTCACTCAACATAACCTACTAAAGAGATGATACGTCTACACTGTAAAAGACTGGTAGAGTTTCCGGTTTGACGACAAGTAGAATAGGTTGCTTGTCTGTTGAAAATGTATTCCAAGAAGACCAACCACGGGCAAAACCGATCAGCGAGACAAATCTTTTTTCATAGGACTAATAGCTTTAGTAACAATTCTGCGTGTCACATGATTCACAAAGATGTGACCCTTAGGGTCTATAAAGAATGAGAACCACGAGTAAGCGTGAACACTTCGAAGTAAAAAACCTCAAGGGATTGAGCCTGGCGGCTCTTAAACAAAATTAGCTCTGACAGTTTGACCGCAGTGAAGAACTTAGGGACTCTAGAACTGCCGAGAACCGCCAAAACGCCGTGGGTCACAGAACTAAAGAGTCAACTATTCCTCAACCCCGCCGTTTACCACTACGCCTATAGATTCTGTGGGAAAAATTAGGGTTTCAGTTGAAGCGAATAGGAACGAAAAACGCATCCTCACTTCATTATCACGAAAGTAATATTAAATGGTAAAAATTCTGCTGGGTAGTCATATCTCCCGATTTGAGCTCGATGTGACCGAATGCCTCTGACCTATATCTAACACGTGGTTCTCACTGTTGGTACGGAATTTTGTATCAAGTGTGCCTGTGCAACACAAAAAGGTGCGCAATCTGCAAGACGGAAGGCAGGAGAGATTGGTGTTTTCCAAAGACTCACGTGATCCTACTGAGATATATAGGTCAGAACCACCGTTAGTAAAAGTTCTAAACTAACTTGACAAGATATGAATACAGCCCCTACATCGACATTCTCATTGTCAAGATATTTGTATCACCAAAGGCAAATTATCACTCAGTAACTATTGCAAACTACGGCATCTGAGAGCGACTTTCAGAATAGGTACCTACCACACAGCGTAAAGCTGACATGAAGCAAAGCAGAAATATCAATAACAGACAAAAATAATCAACTCGTATAATTATTACGAGCAAGAAAAAAACCCCAGAGAATGGGCCTAAATGCGTTCATTCAACCACACAACACCAGAGCTATAAAGGAAAAATGATGTGCCAACTTTTACACTTTGAAAAAAAAAATTGTAAACGGAGAAACACATTTTTGTAAACAAAATAGTTTCACCCGCATAGTACTTTTTATCACGTGCAATTTAGGTTAGATCTAGATCTAAAATCTAGAATAAGAGTCTAAATTTTTTACTTAGATATATAAATGAATTTAGATAATCTAGATATAGGGCTAGATCTAGAAGCTATTTTTATGTATATAGTTTGTAATAAGCCCAGGTCCAGCTAGGTTTTGAGTGCCGTTTTCCTTCCATTTTTAGGCTCTGCGTGTCTTTTTTCTATATGAGCTTAAAGCCTACTATTAGGGTCTGCATGTCAAACGTTCAAAAATGTGACGGTCACTTTTTCCCTAAAAGACACTGATTGAGGTTGTTTTCAAGATGTGAAAGGGTTTAATAAATATTATTTCTTAAGATGATAATTACTCGTATTTACTTTTTGTGGTCTCTTGAAGTTTTTAAAGAATATTAGAGACATTTAGCACACGCACCGTGTCTCACTACGCGTGCGTGAAAATCGGGAAAGCAGATTGAGAAACTATAAAAATAATGAAACCAGTATCTAAAAATAGAACGTCTGTGGGTCTATTTTTAGAAACTGGTTTCATTATTTTTATAGTTTCTCAATCTGCTTTCCCGATTTTCACGTACGCGTAGTGAGACACGGTGCGTGTGCTAAAGGTCTCTAGTATTGGTGTACTGTCTTGTATATACAATTTTGAATCTATTTGGGCAAAGCCTACTACATAATGAGTTGTTGAGTACTTTCTTTCCTTTCCTTTTTTTGTAATTTGCCCCTTTACCAAGAGGGTTTGCACTTAATAGCCGTGAAAAAACAAACAAACAAACAAGCATCATACATGCAATGAAAGATCACGTCCACCGTTTGAGGGCAGTGCCTGCCTGTCTGGGTTGGGCATGAGGTAAAAATTGCTAACATTGAGCCCCACGGACGCAACACTTTTTACGGAAAGACACACACAAAAAAAACAACAACAAAAAAACAAAACAAAACAAAAAAAACGAAGATGTTTTTCTTTCTTCAGTTATGTCTTATGAAAATCCTTTCATAGAATAACAGGGGAAAAGACTTGGTTGTTGATGGAATTCTTATCTTTGAAGGCAAATTTTATACACCGTACCATCAAATTTTTAAATAAGTTTATTATATTTACATTTTTAATATGTATGGGTAATACCTAGATGATGAACCCTCCAATGCTTTCCTTCTCTTCTCTTCTCCTTCTCCTTTTACCTACCCTGTACAAAGAGGTTTTGCAATCTAAAGGTTGTAAAAAATCAACGAACTACATAATAATAAAAGATCACGTCCACCGTCTTTGGGTAGTGTCTAGGCTGGAGCTGAAAAGAGTAATCTTTTCCCTTGAGCTCGATGGACGTGACGGTTTTGATAGAAAGACAAAGCCAAGATGTTTTATTAGATATTACTTCAGAGATGTCTTTCCCTGACAAGATGAGGGCAGCCTGGATTACGTATATAGATGTAATTCTCATCTTTGATATGGATTACCTCGACAATGGCTTGAATCGATTACGTTGATTATTTTTTGCCTCTTTCCATGAATAGAACTTCAACGGTATGTCAAAAGCTCCCCTGAAATTCTTATCTGCATACTAAAGGCGAGCCGAAACTTGCTTTATGTTCTCAGACATTCATCGAATCCGTTGGAGAACGCTGATTTTAAACTCGAGTCTATATGCCCTCATCAGCATCCATGAAAGATATTACATTACATTGAAAGCATTGCATTTGGCAGCGCAAACGGCCTACAGGAAATGAAATTTACATCCTCAAGTGAAATGTCTTAGGGCAGATGACCTGGTCTATATTGTTGCTTTATATCGATTTGTTCGTGTAAAGGATTATTTTTCAACTGTATTTTTGTCGGAGTGTGTGTGTGTGGGGGGGGGGGGGGGGGGGGTATAAACCAGGCTAAGAAATTAGTTGTCGAGTATTTATGTCTTCTCGTTTTGGAAAAATGTCCCTTGAACAGAGCCTTAACAAAAATCAAGTAACTCAACTGGTGCTACTAAAGGTGCTAGATCTATGCTGATATGATTGATATTCATGGAAGAGGTAAAAGCAATGAAAACTAACTTTTGAAACAATCCTCGCTGTTGAACAAGATGATCAGCAACAATTTTTATTGGGTTACAAGTCCGCTAGACTCCCAAAGTCAGGAGACATTTGATACAAAACTGAATCGAGAGAAATAAAAAAAAAAAAAACTAAATTATAATTTTTTTTATTTTGCCAGAGCCACAAGAAAGCCAAGCTTCATGGAGCTTTCATGAAATACAGACGGGCTTGTGTTTAAAGATTATTACAACTTTAAACGGTTGCGGACATCTCCTAGATTTAATCATGGCTGTGCTCGAATCAATAAGAAACGTTTGGTACCCGATAAATGAGATGTGGAATGGGGGTGGGGGGAGGGGGGGGAGATGACTTTACTCCATCAGAACTTGGTTAATCCTCTGTTGCAAGACCTGGATTACTCTGCATGGTAATGAAACGCCTCGTTGATTTATATTATAAAATCAAGATCTCGCATTAGTTGTTGACGTTTACCGTAGGTTTGACAAGGAAGTCAAGTGTTCTGTTTTGACGTAAAAGATGCGAGACGGTGGCAAGAAATGTGTAGCACTATAATTCAGTGTCGCTTCCACGATGCATCTCCAGCAAAAACTACTGCTGTTGCTGGTTTTAGTTGTAGTATAGCATATTACTTCAGAGATGTCTTTCCAGTAGTAGTAGTAGTAGTAGTAGTAGTAGTAGTAGTAGTAGTCGTGGTAGTAGTAGTAGTAGTAGTAGTAGTAGTAGTAGTAGTAGTAGAAGTAGTAGTAACAGTAAAAGTAGTAGTAATAGTAAAAGTAGTAGTAGAAGTATAGTAGTAGAAGTTGTACGATTAGTAGTAGAAGTAACAACAGTAGTAGTATGGTAGTAATAGTAATAGTAGTAGTAGCAGAAGTAGAATTAGTAGTAGCAGCGGCAGCAGCAGCAGCAGCAGCAGCAGTAGTAGTAGTAGTAGTAGTAGTAGTAGTAGTAGTAGTAGTAGTAGTAGTAGTAGTAGTAGTAGTAGTAATAGTAGTAGTAGTATTAATGATAACAACATCAACAAACAAACGCAGGAAGCTAACGGCAATATCTTCCAACAGCTGCCAACTTTAAAAAAAAAAATCAAGCATTACTATAAAAAAGGCAAAACGATAACAGCTTACATGCCTCTCAGAAAAGAAAAGAAAAAAGAAACGCAATGTTCTGTGGTAGACACTCGGTTTTCGGACCGCGAGGTACGGGGATCGAGTCCTGCGTTCAGCAGGTCGACGTATAGTCATTGAGGAAGGCTGTTTACACACATTTATTCGCCGTACTCAGGCGTTTAATACGGACTTTAAGCAGCAACACGTGAGCATGACGGGAACGTCTGTGGGTCTATTTTTAGAAACTTGATTCATTATTTTTGGAGTTTACTCGACCTACTTTTCGATTTTCACGTACGCGTAGTGAGACACGGTGCGTGTGCTTAAGGTCTCTAATACAGACCTTTAGCACACGCACCGTGTCTCAATACGCGTACGTGAAAATCGGGAAAGCAAATTGAGTTACTATAAAAATAATGAAACCAGTTTCTAAAAATAGACCCACAGACGTTCTATTTTTAGAAACTGATTTCATTATTTTTATAGTAACTCAATCTGCTTTCCCGATTTTCACGTACGCGTAGTGCGACACGGTGCGTGTGCTAAAGGTCTCTAATAAGTACCCGGCGATGGGTAGTGAAAGGTCTTGTCAGTATACTAGAGTAGTGCGCTTAACTAGCTGCTCCTCTGTGAGTTCAGAAGGTTGTTTGGTTGGTCATGGCCTGTCGGGGAACCCACGTAAAGCGCTTAAAGCATTTAGTGGATTAGACGCTATATAAAAACGGTCTTTATTTTGCATCACTTTTTTACAAACGGAAAGTTACAAAAAGTACAAAAAGAAAAGTATAGACACATTTGTGTGAATTATAAAATCCAGAGGTTTGAACAGACAGCTAAAGATGAAAAGAAAATCACGGAAGAGCTGCGTTTGATAAACAGGAAGCGTAAGAAAAAACTGTATGTACAAGGTAATCATAAGGCTCTTTAAAAAAAAGGATAATCTTTTGTAGCGTGGGAAGAAATATATATAACGGCAATAAGAAGGAGTAGAGAGATCTAGGGAAAAACATCCAAGGGAAATTAGGCTCATTGAATGTTAGCAATAAAGACAGAGGAGTAGA
Organism: Elysia marginata; assembly: GCA_019649035.1. Classification (NCBI taxonomy): domain Eukaryota; kingdom Metazoa; phylum Mollusca; class Gastropoda; family Plakobranchidae; genus Elysia; species Elysia marginata. Next base: position 183,602 of record BMAT01009305.1, read on the forward strand.
GTGCACTCGGCTTAAAAAAAAACGTAAATAAGCACGGCAAAATCGATGTAATGCAAGTTCATCTATATAAGCTACTGGGTGTTTGATAGTGTGGTATGCTAGCGATTTCAGAGCTCACAAGAAATCTAAGCCCACTTGCGAAGCACACGACAGTGAGAGAGCATTGAGATCACGATATATAATTTAATACATTTATCATCTCACATAATTGCGAAGACTTGGGTGACACGAGTTCGATTTCCGTGAAGCTTCCTAGTTCTTTTCTCCGTAACGCTTGTAAGTTGTACTATACGTACTAAACTGCAGGGGGGAAATCAAACAATTTATGTGTACGGTACACACTGTTTATTACTAGTGCTGAATTGGGAAGCAAATAAAATCGAATGGAAATAAAAAAGGAGAGGGGGGGGGTGGTGGCAACAAAAATCTTTCACAAAAGGAAAGTTCTACCCCTGGGACGTCTAGTCAGGCTAGTGGGTGGAGGAAATCAATGTTTTCAGGGCAGCAGCAAACGCATCATCCTCACAGCAACATTGATCATCATGAAAGATACGTGAGCACCGAACAGAGGGCTGCTGACTGTCGATCTATCTCACTCTCACTCTCGGCGCGCGGTTCTCCCCCTTGATTTGCCCCTTGTCTGATGTTCCCTTCTGACCTTTACCTACGTCTTTCAATTAATGTGTTTGACTTTTCGTATGCGACTGTATATTATGATTTGTTTTATAATGCCTCTCCTCGATCAATTTGTGTATCTTATTTACTGTCACCTTTCAAGTGTATAAGAGTCTTTTGTGTAGCTCATATTCGAAGCCTTTGCGACACCTCCCCTCTCTCCCTCCTCCCCTTCTCCCTCTCTCTCCCCCCCCCCCTCTCTCTCCCTCTCTGCTTTCTTCTACCATACTCAATAGCTTTAATGATAATAAAATTATTCTCATACTCATGAGAGCTTACATAAACTCATGGTCTGCCATGAGCATGTCTCCCACGTTAAGCTGCTTCACTTCTGAGCCACTCATGGGACTCAACTTTCAAACCTGTAGCTCCAGCAGAGAGCCTTTCACCCGACAGGGATATCAACAAGTAGTTTCTAAACCATTATTATTTTGTCCTTTGTATGGGCCTAAAAAATATTATCGTGCTATACACTGTTTTCAATCTGCACATACAATAACGATGCATTGTACGTTTTTTTTTTAAACCTATGTATCACGATACCTATAGTTCGTAAAGCGAATCACCGTGGACGATGATTGTTGTAAACTGTCTTAAGATCAATATCTTCTAAGTACTTTTTGTGCGTTTCAACGGCAAATATCCAGCTATGTCCATTGTCTGCTTCCCTGACAGCTTTAAAAATCGCATAAGAATCCTTTAATAAAAAATATTGATGGATACTGAAACAAATTTATAGATGCTTCAGTCCTGTGACTTAGGTGTTTTACAAATACCATACTTTTTCTCAAACCTGAGAAATCTGACGGAGGCTTTTAATTGTTTATCTAAAGATTTTGTTATATTTTTCGAAAAAGTCGAGACAAAAAAAAA